>WJEZ01003612.1:0-10487 GCA_009869925.1 Thalassaphorura encarpata
CGTTGTTTAAAAACAGTGTTAATCAAAAATGCTAGAATAAATGAGATTGAGTTATGAATAAAATGCTTTTATTTATTTTCATCTAAAAAATCATTTCTGCATATTATCCTAATTTTTCGTAAAAATTAGATTAAAAAATCATAAATTGGCTAGCAAAAAAAAAAGAAAAACTGAATTTTAATTGGGCAAAAGAGGAGAAAAGAAAAAAAAATCAAATTAAAATTGGTCTAAAAAAATCAGGGACTTAATTGATAAAAGGAAGAAAAGAAAGAGTCTGATTTTAATTCAAGAAAAATCAGAAAAAAGACTTAAAAAGTCTGATTTGGTCTGAAAAATTCAAGGGTTTAGTTAAAAGAAGAGAGGAAAAACAGAGAATTCGGATTGATTCTTGTCTGAAAAACTAGGGATTTAGTTGAAGAAAGAGAAGAAAAAGTGATTTGGGTTTGAGTTGGGGGAAAAAAGGACTCAAAAACTGATTTTGACCTGAAAAAACCCTGGACTCTGACTCCCGGATTTTCAATCCGGGAGTCAGAGTGAGTACAAGGAAGTACAGTCCATTAGTCTAATTCCTAGATTGAAAATCAGGGAATTAGACCCCCCTTCCTCCAATCATCTTCCCCCAATCATCTTCCACCCCCTGACCAAACTAACCACCATTCCTTCTATTACCACTGTAGTAGTAGCAGGAGAGTCATGTTGTTCCATGGATATGGGGTGGCCATGGGACAGAGGCCCCTTCTCCTTTGTAGAATCTTCCCATGCGTACCCGACAGAATTTCCAATCGAAAACCATGGAAATACACTAGATATATGTTGTCCAAAATGCTTGAGAAGATTTTGAAATAATCGTGGCTTGAACGCTTATATACGTAGGATGTACAGGTGGTCCAACTTAATCTAAAATGGTAATTGAATTACATTGTCGATATTTTATAAGCCGCTAAGAAATCAAAAACAATATTGCGTTTTAAATTTGAATGCTGGCCAAACCTAAGGCAATCAATTGATTATGAATTATATACTTCTCTTATAATTTCCACATATATTTGACTAAAACTCGTTTTAACTCTTTTGTCAATTGCGATGTGGAAATAAAGAATTGGGTCAATTGTACAGCAGGCATTCATTCAGCCACCGATAACTATAATAGCAATGTTCGTAAACCATGTTACTGAGTTTATAGTTTATAATCAAACAACAAAATAAATTTTCATGTATATAACAACGAAACGAATGTGGTTAAAATTCATTTATTCACCAAAATCACCAAGAACATTAAACAAGTACGTCATTTCAATCCATCATACACGCAGTACTTATAATCCTCCACCTTTAGTATTCCCAGATGCAGATACATGGAAATGGACCATGCTTCTGCTGTGGCCTTCTTTTCGGTGTCGTTTTCTGAACAGTATGAATATCCACATTGTACGTCACTTTGAGAATTTCCAACATGCCTCCTAAATAATTTCGTCTTCCGCTCACATTCCAAACATCTAACAAATTCAAAAACTTGGTTACTTTTTAAAAAAATCGATTTCTGACTTCAGGCTTCAGACTGGCTTAGTCTCATTCTAATTTGTTTGGAGAGTGTATCCGATGTTATCACAAGTGTTTTTTTTTGACAAATTGCGAAGTCTAAGAGGGACTGGAGACATTCCGTACTTTCCGTATTCCAAACTATGGACAGCAGCGATATGAACAAACTCATTCTAAACTTTATTGCATGTTTCAAAAAGCCTGTGCAAGATGTCAGTATTTACTTGACAAGTATTTATACGTCTTAAATCATGCTCTCAGTTAACTTTTTTTTATTTAATAGGTAATACGTCTATCAAAACTTCAGAAAAATTAAATCGACCTCATAAGTTTAACTGGTGGATCTACACGGATCCCTTTTATTGAGGTCTACCTTAAAAGCTAATTCCCTGGAAAGATTTCCGATGAATTAAACCGAGACGAAGCAGTTGCTCATGGAGCTGCAATCGTTGCTGCAAGTCTTATGGGATATCAACATCGAAACTTACAGACTTTTCGTTTATTGATAAGACTTGGTTTGACATCAGGCTTAACACTGAAGTTCAGGGATTCGTTGTGGCAACACCCTTAATTAAACCGATGACAGACATTCCACATGCGACTCATGAGCCTTTAAAATATACCTGTCGCCCGGGGGAAGAAGTGGTGTTCAAGGTAGAATTTTCAGACTAGAATTTATAATTTATATATTAGAATTAATACCGTTGAATATAATTTTCAGTTCACCCAAGGACCTTACGAAGATTCAACAAGTATTATCCTGTATGGTTCTGTATGGCAGAGTTCTACCTGTCTCTTAGAGACGTGCCTGGAATACTAGAACACAAACTAGAGCTCACAGTTAGCATTGACCTGGACGGTGAACTCACACTATTTGGGAAAGAGGTAGGAGCCAGTTCGAGGACGATTGCCGCTCCGATAACCAAGTCTGAAATGTCCAAAGCTGAAAAAACACATATAATAAATATGATCCTCCGCTGAGATGAGTATGACATAGAGATACAGGAGCAAAAGGCAGCCAATATTGCATTTCAGAATGACTGATATGCTTTCGTCAAAGAAGTTGATTCTAAGAAAGTTGGTGGTAGTGAAAAACTATTCATTCCTTACATTTCATGTGACATCAATATCAGCACAAAGAAATTTCTATTGTAATTTACGGCTTTCCTGTGAAGACATCATTCTGACCACACTTGCACAGAAAGCCAAAAATTTGATGGAATCAAATGAAGAAAGTACAACCAGTGCTAGAGCTCAGTTGCAAATATTAAGGAATGAACTCCTTAGTTTTAAGTCTGAAGAACTTAAGCCCACAGAACCAAAAAGACGTCACAGGTACTCATTTGGTTTTGACCTTATTTGTGTGCTCACTTAATGACTTAAGTATTGAAAAATTGCTACGTTTAATTAAATACTATGTTGCCAGAAAACTACAACCAAAGCAAAGGCAGAGCCGATGACAATGAAGAACCTGAAGTGGCATGCTTGTCAGACTCGAGTGTGGTTCGTATATGTAGTTCTGACTCAGAAGAGAACATGAACAATAAATGAGCTAGATATTTTAAAGATTGTTGTGTTAAATTCTTTCCTTCTTTCCGCTGTAAAGAAGGGCGTTGTAGAGCAACAAATATCTGTTCTAACTGACAGATTACTACGCATTGGTAGTCCAAACCCAGCAGTAAATAGCGCCTGCGAGACTAAAAGTTTAATGAAAAAATATGATTCCATGTATGATCCGAAATAGCACAACTTAAATTAGGTTCCAATTTAACTAAGACATGGACCAGAGTCACTCTGATGCCCGTCATGGAATAATGGGCACGAACTGCTGCCCATCATGGAATAATTACAGGGATTTAACCCACTTCACCCTGTAACATAGGCCTCTTGCGCCTTAACATCAACCCATCATCAAAGACAGGACTGCCATCCGCAACGCACTACTTAACATTAAAGTACCTTAACCTATGTTAGGTAATATTCCATGGATCTTTCCAGGACTTGTAGCCCTGGAAATAGCGAGTATAAATAGGAGTTCTTGGCATGAGCTGAGGACGTGAACAACCTTTCGTCCATCAAAGACCAAATAAATACCTCTGTTAACCAACCTCTACGAGCTCTCTCCAACATTTTAGTCCACAATTCTACGGTGCGTTTTGCACCTCTTATTATCTCCGCCTAGAGATAACAAACTACAACCTGCCAACCCAACTACCGAGCAAAGGGATAAAGTTATCAATGCTTTACGTCCGTCTGCGGATGTTTTACTCGGACTCCATTGGAATTAGGGAAATGTGATCATATGGAATTCGTGATTGATTCAGGTGACGCTGAACCAGTCAGTTTCCCTCCATATAAGAAATCTCCAACTGAGACAAAGAGGTACCGGAATTATTAGATGCAAAAATTATTCGTCCTAGCCAGGCCTAGAGTTATTGGGCCGCTGGCGTTTCACTAGTTAAGAAACCTCATAGTTCTGACCTCAGACTTGTATTAGATTATACACGATTAAATGACCGAACGAAAAGGAACAAAAACATCAAAATCTCTTATTTAATTTACTTTCATCTTATTAAATGAGACTCGAAATTCTGTGAATGTGAAAACTTAATCATTCTGGACTCCCATCACAACCACTCTGGAATCAACTAAAGATAGACAAAATAATTGAATAATAGTTGAATACGATTTGGCAATTAATCGTGAATTGTTAATTACAATTTCATTCAGATCTGATATTTGATCTGCTCTCTTCCTCAGTTTACTTCATAGCAAATAAATATTACGTCCACATTACGGAAAGGTATTGGTAGTTGACGTACGTTACAGTATAGGGTTTCGTATCGGAACCCTGCTGATGGTACAAGTCTCCATATGTAATAGATTACTGAATTCCCTTCAGACAAAAGACCATCTGAATACCTTAAATTATAAAACGCGATTTTATTAGTGTAACATAGTCACTTAGAAAGGTCGCAAAGCTAGGCAAGCTACAGTGAAGGAAAACTGCAACCAAAGATGAAATGAAAACAAAAATTGAATAATTTTAATAATTACTGAGTCTAAAGCTGAACTGGAAAGATGTATGGATTACTTTAATGGTTTCATTGATGAAAGAAAATCTGCAAACTTTGTTGATTATGTTGGCTTGTATCAGTCCATGTTTCTCAATCCCTTGAACTACTATCTTCAATGTGTGCTGCTGCATGTTGGCTAAAAGTACGAATACGCGAGGCGTAAGCGAGGAAATTAAATCTTGCGCTTAGGGGGCTTCGTTCGGGACTTCCAAATTTCATCGTTACTTCGAATTTATTGCACTAACCGTGACCGTTAAAACCCAATCCGACTGTATTAGCAATGCATGTCCAGTCGTGTCAACAAAAGCGAAAGCAGCAGCAGCAAAAGAAAAACATTGGGCAAAATCTAAAAAAGCTCTTCTGCGGAGAATGGTTAGCCTGAAAAACCAATTCTTGATCGCTCAGAACAAGCGAGTTCGTATCGATGTTTTGGATGCTCAAATTGTACAGAAAGAAGAAAAACTGAATGAACTCAACGAATTGATGCTAAAATTGGAAGCCATGGAAAAAAATTTGAACACAAGAGAGTCAGAGCTTAAAGACGGCTGGCAAGATCTTGAGAAAAAACGAATGGAATTTCAGGCTGAATGTCAAACAATTGAAAGACAATTAACTTCAAAAAATCAGGAATTATCCACATCAATAGAAAACTATAAACGTAGGGAAGCTGACATGGAAATGATTGTTTGTGAGACAAGAGGAAATAAAGCTGAGACAGAAAAACTCCGTGCAAAATGGTCGAAGATGATCCAAACTGTCAGTAAAAAGAACCAAGAACTAGAAAACAAAGAAATTGAGCTTAAAAGATCAGACAAAGTAAGTTGGTGATATTTTTTCCAGCCTAAATGACCTAGAATTACGTTAACTATATCAACTTATGAATCTAATTTATGACTTTGTTTGTGACGAATGAAAGAGGCAAATTAAATTATAAAATTTAACTTCATCTCATGCACAATTTCTCAGTCTTAGCCCTGGATAAGATAGTGTTAAGTTCTACCTTCTAGTCATTAGTTCAAAATTAAAAGTTCATGATTGAAAATTGTTAATTCTAATATCCTCTCAAGTAATTCAAATTTTGGTCCAAGTTTTACGACAAAACTTGTGACGAGCTTATCAGTGTTGCTTGTGAATAGCAAAAAATATTTTCACATGCAATTGCGACCTTTCTTTTTCTTAATGGTAATTTGTTGGTCTTCATCGTTGTTGCCCAAGTTTACTAAATTTAGCCTTTATTTCACATTAGTGATAATAAGGTTCGCTTGGGGTGTAACATCCGCGAAGGTTACACTCACTGGCTAGATTGTATAAGTAGACTAAGTTGCACAAGGATAAACAAATTTTGAATTCGCTTTGTTTCATCGCATGGCAAGTAATAACCAAAACTAATTAGTTAAGTCCAGTAAACAAATAATTGTCTTCCATTTAATCTCGTTTACCAGCAAACCAAAAGTGCAGTGACATTCATCTAATTAGGTGAAATATAACCCCGAGTCATGGTAAAGATCAAGAACATAAGAAACAACGAATGAATGGTGGGATGAATTAGCTCGAATGGTAGATGGTGCAATGCAATTAGCGGAGAAAGTTGGAATTTGTGGAAATTCAATTCACTGATCTCTGGTCCAGGAATCGGAGTGAATACATTGTATTACCTCCTTTCCTAGCCCTAAGCTTCATAGTTTCAAGTTTCATAGTTTTTGAAATTTAAGAATTTCTAAAAACTAGCAACGTTAAGCCTTCTGCGACAGTTTTGGCTCCCAGGAATGTTTAGACCATTGAGTTTGACAACATACCTGCTTTGGTAGTGTTGGACTGATACGACGATTCTGATCATTAAAAATATATAGAAAATATTGAGCGTACACGAAATGTATACCCATTTACACAACTGGCAACATTATAGATTTTGGTCATGTTCTTAAAAACCTCTCCAAAGCTTCACATAAGGAATGGGTGCAACACATTTTCGATGAACCATTGCTTGGTGAACTGAAGATGATCTCCTTCAACTGACAACAAATGGAGCTTCCCTCCTTCTTTCATAGCTTTCAGGCCAAGCCAATCCTGTGTTTTCAAAATCATGTTAAATGTAAACATACATAAATTCGGGATGTAGTTCCGTCAAACCTCTTTGTATAACTCGGATTCTTCCAATGTGACCATTTTGGTCACTTGCCCTGGCTCAAAGTAGCCAAACCATTCACTTTCTTTTGGTTGAACAATTGTCTCATTCATGAACTTGACGAGGACAAGATGCTTTAATTTTTGAAGGTTTTCTTTGTAAGTAGAATTCCTCACCTAAACGAATATAAAAAATGTACTATTAGCTCTAGTAAATAATTTAACGCAAGAAGTTATTTACTGTATGGAAATAAAAGCTATATTTTAACTTGTTACTGAAAATCTTAATTATTAATTCGTGTAGGCTCACTCTTTCATTGTTGATATCAGCCAAGAATACACTGTTTTGAACATATTCATTGTGTTTGTAAGGATCGTGCCAATACTCTGCTTGCACTAAAAATTTCTGGACCCATCTGTGTAAACGGCACAGGTGTCAATTGACTAATTTTGATCAAATAACGTCAAAAGTTAACTTACTCAGAATAAGCTGCATTTGTTAAGAGTTTATCAATAAAATCGCAAATCTCATGCTGGTGGGCTGAGCATTTTGGAAGACCGAATATGCCTTGATGTTGTCCTCCAAGAGAAATTAACGAAAGCATAGGAGGATTTGGACACCTTTGCGCAACAGCTCGACTAAATAAAATAAATGTTTTGTTATTGATAATTAAAGTTGTAACATAATTTAGTAAATTCCTCCTCACAGAAATTGTCCTCCTTGTGATAATCCAATCGCATTATAACCGTTTTGAAGATTTGGATCATTTCGGATAATCTCACAGGCTGTGACCACTTGGTCATTGACGTTGAGAAAATACCCGCTTTCAAAATCCTATTTTTCAAACAGTAATTAAAGATATAAAAATTATTTTCAACTTTATTGGATTGGTTCCCGAATAAACTATTTTAGCCCACTAACCGCTGCAGGATTTGATCCAAATTGTAAAGATTTGATATAAATCCCAGGTAACTCGTCTGCTATAAATCTGAGGGCAAATTTCACGTTTATAGCAGTGTCACCTAAATGTTTTCTAAATTTTTCAATTTGAATTTAAAAATATAGACCCTAGAAATAATTACTTACCCATTCCATGCCATAAAACAATGGGGTTGTAAGATTTATTACTTTTTTCATTTTCGTGTATTTCCAATATTTCAGTTGACTTTCCATTTACAGAAATTACGGAAACGAACAACCACAACAAAACAGATCGTAACATTTCACGAAACGTATTCTTTTATTTTGATAATTTCAAGAATAGCACAATAATTTGGTTTGGCTGGCACTACACTGCATGGAATTTACATATGCACTTTACTAACGAATCTGTGCATATGACCAAGGGTAAATTAAGGATGAACTCTTTTCATGTTAAACAGGCAAAGCAAACTACGACACATACGATCTTTGTGGACAGACTGAGGACTGACCTCGAAATCTCTAAATAAGAAGTAGAATTAGACATGATATGATTTATATTTAACTAGCTTGGTTCATTTGAGTTGTTGTGATTAACTTAATCGCAGCCAGATCCTATCCTCTAATTTTCTGAACAGGATTTCTGTTTCCTATGCAGTGCAGGGAACACAACATGCAATGTTCAGTCCAGAGTTCATATTTAAATTCATTTGACTTGGAATGTGTACGGCATGGTAGCTTGAATTATTATCTCAGTTGAACGAATATTGAATGGACGACATTACTCGACTCTCAATAAATCAAAATGACCAGACGTGGCTTCAAAACATGATAAAACTTAAGGGCAAAGGGGATTCAACTGCGCATTCACTTATCATTAATTTTCATTTCAAGAATAACTACGAATCACTTTAATTTTCACTATTTCAATATCGTTTTACTACAAATATGCAACATTTTTCTAGTTTTAGAATTTTTTTTGAGTTTAGAGAATAAATTGCACGTTCTTAGTTCTTTTCAATAAATCCCTACATGAACCCATTACGAACTCTAATAAACATGAATTTCGGCAATAAAATTTTCATATTTTAATTATCTGTTGTTATGCAGGTCAGGCCAACGTACTAAATTATCAACAAATTTGATTGTTTGTTGAAAATAGAGGAAATGAAAGTCTGATTTCCCCAAGTCTAAATTTTCTGATCTGCACTATTAACCAGTGTATTTATCAACATTTCTGACTCGAAATAAAATAGTACTTGAATACAGTTTTTCGTCCTTGTTAACGGGAGAAGCCACGATTCAAATGGATAGCGAAGATGAATTTTACGATGATCACAATTGGAATCCGAACCTGAAGGACTTCCCACCTTACAACATTACAGATCCTTCCGAAATTCCTTACATGGGACCCTCCATCGATAACCCTACTGTAAATTACAAATTACATATAGCTTGGTCACATATTAATCACTCTTTTAATTAATTTAAAAGAAAAAGAAGAATCCATCAGGACCGTTCAGTTTTGGGTTGAAGATACGTGGAGAGATTGATAGGAGTAAATTACCGAGTCGTTGTTTGGGTTCTGAGGGATTTGAGCTATGTGCTGATGAAATGGCTTATCATGTGGACTGGACTTTTCATTACCGTCGGCTTAACGCACGCAACAGGTAAGGTCTCCGTAATTGATTGGATCAAATGAATTTTTAAACCCAAAACTGAATGATGATCTAGGTGTCTATCGAACATTGATTATTTGAAATCACAAAGGGGTTTCAGAACTGTAGATTTGTCATATAATCGCCTTGACTCTGCCTTGGCATTATCTGGTCTTCAATTTATAAAAATCCTAAACTTGGAAAACAATATGATCTGCTACCCTAGTCAAATTCCTGCATTCCCTTCTCTTCATGCAAGAATCAAATATTTTTTGAATAATTGGTCGGCAATAGTTAAACATTTTTCTGAATTTCAGGCTATGAACCTTGCCAGCAACTTGTTTACAACTGCAAAGGGATTCCGATGCCAACCCTCTCTTCATTACCTCAATCTTGCAAGTAATTGGATCAGTGCAATCGAAAATATTTGTTTATGCCATATCATGGTTAATTTAATCAAAATGTATTTGCAGATAATCAACTGACCTGTGTGGATGGTCTGAACAGCCAAATTTTCCCAAGCTTGAAAACTTTAGAACTACGTGGGAACAAAATTACCAGTCTGCAAAAGCTCAGCCTCCCCGTGCTGCAGCATTTATATGTGGTAAAAATAAACATTTCATTGATTTAAATGCATCTCGGGCTAATTCCAAATATTCTTGTTACAACAGGCTGAGAATCAATTGACGAGTGTTGCAGATATTGTTGGTGTCCCGAATATTATCAGCTTCCATGCTCGGAACAATAAAATTGAAAGTTTACAAGGTTTTCCAGTCATGCTGGAAAAGTTGATGTACATGAATCTCCGGTAAATTTTGTGAATCGCTTAAAATATTTTTGTTAATAACATTTTTTCAACTCTTAGCGGAAATCTTATCTCCAAACACACGGATCTCCTAGTTCTTGGGCATTCTCCTCTAAGGGCTCTGGTTTTGATGCAATGTCCGATTTCAGGCCGTGGTAGATATCGGTCAGTTATACACTTTGACATTCACAAGAAATTTGAGTCGATTTGAATAAAAAATAAAACTGGACTTTAGATTAGAGTCCATCACTTCAATCATTTGCCTCGTTCGACTGGACAAGGAAATGGTTAAGCAGACTGAAGTGAGTGCAGCAATGTATCTCCGCAAGCAACGATCTCTTGGGAACATTCCACCACTGAAT
>WJEZ01003613.1:0-10485 GCA_009869925.1 Thalassaphorura encarpata
CAGGTCCTTAATTTTGTAAAAGCTTGATAATATGAAAGGGAAATATTAATTCCTTTGTTTATTTTATGACTTAGTCAGAAAGGGAGGCGACATCATTAAAAACTTGAAAGTACCAAAAACTCATTGATGTGGTTTATGTCCTTCCATTTTATGCATTGTTAACTACAACACAAAGTTATTACTCACTTCGGGTATTCCGAAGTTTGTTGCACATACAAAAGGGCGCAAATGAACGTATTCAGTTAAAAGTTTAAAGTCTAGCCAAAAATTCTAGTACGTAGTTAGTAACCCAGCCGATCATGAATCCCTAGAGTTTCAACTCTGAAAAATACCCATGATACCCGAATTCGCACTGAAAGGGTTAAATATTGTTTCATATGTTGACCTGGCTTGTTTTGTCGTAATTACAGAAATTATATTTTGATACTCAGAATTAATATAAAAAGGAACTCCTAGGAATACCTCCTGGATTCATTTGATTCCCTAATGAACGTGTAGAACTAGCCTTGCGTAGGAAAACAAAAACAAAAGACTACATATGTGAATGTGAAAATTACAAGTTTATTTGTTTTGATCCTCACACGTGGAGTCAGTTAGTTTTTGGAGTCCTTTTAGTTAGACTACAAAAGGAAAGGAAAAGCAGGAAACTTGTTGTATTGGAATTGGCAACATAATAATTATAATTATATTGCCTCTGTCTGAGCTGCCTGTTTGATCCTGTCCCGTTTGTCGACTAAAATCGGATAATACCCGCCTAAGCTGAATATGAAGTGGAAGTGAATGCCTTGCCTTATGCTTAAGTCTGCCTTGCTCTACTTCTACTTGGTTGGGCTGGGCTGGCTGCATTGATTTAACATCTCTGTATAGTGTTAGTTGTCATGTACAACATAAAGACTCATAATCACACTTTCTATTGAGTTGATTGATGTTCTCCTTTCTCTCAGCGCTGCCTTTCCCCTTGCTAGCTCTGCTTTCACTACTACATTTTACATTCAACTCTAATTTGACTTATTTAGCATCTCTCAGGAACATTGTGACGTAGGGTTGTATTATTCGAAGGGTGTGTCGGAATTATTAGCAATTTTTTAACACAGGGTCTCTAGGTGTTTATTTTCACCCCAAGGCAAAAGAATCCAACTCAATTCACAGTTGAAAATTTTGCAATATTGCAAAAAATAAATTTTACCTTGCTATCACAATTTTATTCATGATAACGTTATACGTGTGCCACATCAATGTGGACAGACAGATATATGAAATTTGTACTCGAATGTTGATTTCTCCATCAAATTTTATTGTGTTTTTCGCTCTGCTCTTTCGCATCAACACATTCCACTCGGCCCATCTGGCATATTTCATATTTGTACGACACACAACCTGTACTGACTGGGAATCCCCTCAATTCACACGCCAATGTTGAATGCAAAATTCAATTGCCGAGTCGTATTTTGACTACATACGTGTGGAAAGTGGAAATGCGAGTGCATCGTAATGCAATCAACATCACCCGGGTTTTCTACTGCATGATTGTTACCCGTGTGCCTGAGTCTAATCGAAGAGAGGAATAGGAATTGTGAGTCTCCTCGGGCTGATAGGCTGGCTGGGTAAAACCAACTGTCATTCCAGGATGGAATAACGAATGAATCGAATTTCACGGGCTTGTGAAAATCCCCAAACGAAGTTGCTGTGCCATGCCGTGCTAAGCCAAGAGCCACCGACGTGTTCGTCTTCATATTCCTCATTAGATTCAACGACGCTGTATTTTCTATCCTCATTTGCAATAATAAGAAATGCCCGGTGGACAGAGCACCACAGAGACAAGGAAGGTTGGCGTCATTCCAGTGGTTAATTTATTTGTTCCCTCAGGTTGAGGTAGATATATGTATACATGATGCGGCCATGGCACGCTGTCGCAACTTCTAGCGGTAGACTTAAACCTGACAACCACAGAAGTCGACCCTTAAGTGAATCTTGCTAATTCTGGGCATTAGCAGAAAACCCAATATTTTCCATGAGGTGGGCGACACTCCTCAGGACACCTGAAGGGATCGTGGAATCCCATCTCGTGTATCTTCATTCCAACAAATTCAAATGGATTTTCTCTCTCATAGGGAAATGGAACAGAATCTTTAAAAGTTCGGCATAGATAGCTTGCATGAATCAGGAAAAGATGCTTGTAAGGTTGGTACAACAAAGCATGGAGCAAGTGTTGGTCGTTTTGACCCTCACTTCTTTTTAGGTTCAATCCCATCTGCAAAATTAGTGAAATATACGATTAGGCCTCGGTGTTTTTAATATTCGTCGTTTCATTACCTGGATAAACTTATTCCTCAAGGTTAATCTCATGGTCCTATTCATGAGGTAGTTTTTGGCACCCCAGATTCCTCCCATGACAGAAGCCGTATGATAAGGACTATCTCGCATTGTGTGAAACGTTTTATTTGAACTTTCCCAACTCGACGACTCCACTTTTCTCTCTAGTGTTGACCACAGAGTCCAAATCTCGAACAATAAATATTTCTACAGTTGGATCTCCAATTGGTAAAAATCTCCATACCATTTCGTCAACGGCGCTCACATTTCCTTAAAAAGTATTAAAATTCATTCCGTACTTTTTAAAATTCTAAAGTTTTAAGCTTACCCATTCCCGGAAGGTTCGTCACATTACAAATGAATAAATCAGGCTCGTTTTGAAATTCATCCAATCCATAATCTTCCTTAGCATCACGAATCGGAAGATTTGTATACAGCCGCATGACCCAACCAGGATATAGGTTACGAATTTTTGATAAATTTTCTCGAATCCCAGGAATGTAAAAGTGAAATACTTCTGGCCAATTTCCATCTTTTGTAAATAAACTGAAAGAAATTACCTTATGAATTTGGCCATCCCCATCTCTATCACTACACTCGGATTTTGGTCTTAGGATTTGTTGTAATATGGTTCCATAGAAAAATGCGCTGCAATTGAATAAAAATTATTAAAAAATTCAATGCTAGAGTGAAATTTTTATGTACGAATTTACTTCTCCCCGAAAACAGCGACGAGATTTACAAATGGTGCAGAAATTTCCTGAATCCGATATATATTTTCGATGCACATCGTTGAAATAAATATGAGAAGAACGACAGTTCCGATTAAAATTCTGTGGAATAGTTTCAGTTTAACTAGTCTAGGTTTTAGGAACATCATGATTCGTGGCAGTGGCACAATGAACAGAAAAGTCCAACTAACTGAAATTGACAGAATTTGTCCTTGTGCTGAACAAGTTGTTGGCGACAAGGTCTATTTGGAGGCCTAACCATGAAAATATTAATTATTTATGCGAATATCGAGTTTTCTATGCTACTCTGTTTAAATCAAGACAATCGAACTGTGCGAACTTTCTGAATAATTAATAGTTTGTGGTTGAGCAAAGATATTGGTTTTGCATTGTAAGAAGTTCATCGCGAAATTGATTTTTCTCACCCTTTGACGATTCATGCAAAAAATAAAATGAACTATTTGATGTAGATTTTTGTGATTGACCACATGAAAGAACACGGTCATTGGGGAATTTAGTCAATTTAGCTTTCGCTTACTTTCATCATCCGTTGGCTGATTTGAATTCGGTGTAGGCAAAAGTCCGCTTTGGCTGGCTCATTTGTGTAAAGCCGAAACGAAACGTGGTTGCATTACTTGGTTCTACATTTCCATTGCATTACCTTTTGGAATTGGAATCATTTCATTTCTACCCGTCCGTCCGTTCGGGCATCCTCCTGATAAGATAATAATCACGTAACGTACTACATAGGCATTGACGGGTTCCNCCGGAAGTGAAATGACAAGGGACATCTCAACATTGTCCCTAATATTTTGGGTTTGAAGTGATATACATGATTCGCTGTTTGACTAGGCTTTCTCCTGAACTTACCTTGTAACTATATGCCCGGGTTTTCTTGGTCCTGTAGAAATCTACTCGTGTATGTCAATACTCCTCATTCTGTCTGTGGATTCTCTTGTGGTTGGGATGATGATGAGGGTAGCTGAGCTGGAGAAGAAGAGGATTCCCATTTCGATTTACTACTTTGCTTTCCCTGCTGCATTCAACGTTAGCGTTCATTTTACAAGATACCTTACAGCCCATCCCATTTCGCTAGCCCAGCTTGCCTAGCCACTTGAGTTTTCCCTCGTGTCTTCAAAGCAAAGCACGCCCCAACCTTCTTCCTTTGATGTCCTTTTGAGTGGAATTTCTCACCACGCTAAGGAACAGGAAGAGAAAATTCGAATAGGAAAAAGCTATACTTGGATGCTTCTGCTGGATGGTTCCTCTTGTACGTATTATGTTGATGGGAGAAACCATGGGCATGGTTAACTTAAAATACGCACGGCGGACGGCATTGGTGGTGAAATGAGAGACTTTCACTTGGTCTTGATGTGATAAGCAAGGAGGCAGAAGGTTTGCTTAGGTATTCATTTGATGAAATTGAATGGGAACTCGAATAAACAGGGAAATGGGAAGTAATTCATGAATGCTTACGCGGTGCCCACAAGGTAAGATTCGATGAGGTATGAATCTACCAAGATAATTACGAAAAGATTTTGATTTCTGGACATTTTCGGATACATATGCAGCGAATTTTTGAAATTCCGTTATGTTTCTGTAGTTTTAGAAGGAATACCTTTAAATATATCATTCTGATCTTGCTTCCGACATTGATATAGGATAGTTGACCCAATTGCCATCTGACCGTGCTGTTTTGTTGTTATTAACTGAGAAAACCAGGTTTAGGTTTACATTTGAGTTCATTATAAATGATAATAAGCTCCATGCATCGCATCGTTTTGCTTTGCTTCCTGGCAACTATATCGAAATTTCTATCTTGAATTAAGCTCAGGTTTTAGAATTTGTTGAGAGAACAAGGAGGCTGAGCCTGAACTTTACTTAAGAACTGAAAATGAAGCCGTCAAAGGGCGGAAATTAAACTCTGCATCTTGAACTCTTCTTGTGTTTATATCAAGGAGGCGGATAAGAAAAGGAAGACAACGACGGGCGGACGTCTCAGCACAGCCAAGACAGAGTTTTGATTACTTTTAGTTTTTACTTACGGAAAACGGAGCAGAGGGTGTATCGACCTACCGCCCATCGTTGCGTTGTCTGATTATCCGGCAAAAGCAAAAATAAATTATCCTTCTAGTGATAGGATAGGCGAATCTTAAAATTAGGAAATATTTTGGCAGGAAAGCAAAAGCAAAGAAATGAAAACGACAGGAGAAATTTCTGGAATAAATAATACAAAAACTCAGCCAGTTTTTTTTTATTTCATGACAAAATGACTTGACTTGGACACTTCTCTTACTCAGTCAGATAAAATACTCGCTAGCAGTTCTACGTAAGTCAGCCAGCTAGTCAGCCCTTGAAACTTTTCTCTTTCTGCATTAAGATGAATGACTGAGTGAGAAAAAGGAATGAAAATGAAAATGAATGGTCGTAGTTGCTTCATGCTGCTTTTGGGGTGATTTTTCTAGAAATACCCGGACTCGGTTCGGCCGGTCCATTGTCACTTTTTCCTAGGAAAATCCGGTTTTACTTTTCCCAGAGTTTTGGTAGGAAGGAAGGGGGCTGACATCCGATCTAGTCTTAGCTGACTAGTTGAACCCCTGAACTTACGAGAGTGACAGATGAAGGAGAAGAATCCGGCAATAATGTCAAGCCCTTGGAGCCGTCATCGTCGGCTACAGAGTCTTGACACAAAGTAATTTGCAAAGGATGAGTGCCAATGCCATTGCCATGGCCTTAGAAAAAAATGAGAAACTTTTACTTAAGACTGACTAATGTGTATGAGTACGAGTTGAGTTTTTCCCCTCCAGTGCAGCACCAGCAGCCCTAGCACTTTTTTCCCCATTTCCGCCGTCATTCTTCTCTTCTTACTTATTTTCATGGAATACTAAGTTAGGCCAGGCAAGGCAGACTTTCTCTTCTTTTATTTTTCCACCAAGGCTGCGCTGTAAGACTTACAATCGAATCTGCATACAATACAATAGCAACTGCGTTGCCTCACCGGAAGGAAGTGAAGGAAAAGTCAGAAAAATGCGTCAAGCGTACTGCGTAAGGGCTAGGCTAGGGTATACTAGTTCCGAAAATTTTATCTTATACATACTACTACACTGGTGATGATTAAAATAGAATTCCAGGCCTGTAGCCTACGTTTTTTGAAATTGGTCATAAAGATTTATTTTACTTTCATCGTGTCTTTCATTTGTGTAGCAGTCGCAGTAACAGGCAATAAGTTATAAATTTAATTCAATGATTGTATTGTCCTTGTTCTGTTATCGTTGGCAATGCAATGCAATTGTGTGTAAAATCCACTGCACTACTTTGTATTTTGTTTCACCATGCGATTTTGTTGTTTCGGATAAGAGGGGTTGCGTGGCTGGAGCAGTTCTTGGTTCGCAAAAAATAAAACCATGTGTTCGATTAGGTACACGTCTCTGTCATGTCATGTCAAGGAAAATGTGAAATGTCAGCGGTAACTCCCGGGCCATTAGAAAGGCTCAGTACACACTTGGCCCCCTCAGGTTGACTTTGCCTATATAAACAATGACAAATGTTTTTATGTTATACTTTTAGATTGAATAGTGAGATACATTTACACATTGCACGATTTGACAATAGAAGGGGAACCAGGAATTTGCAATTTTGCGGTCCATGCCATAATAGAAAAACATTTGCCATTCTTTGCGAAAATTTAAATGCTCGTGCCGATTTATGCCCAGCGTTCTGAAATTAATGAATCCATGCTGCCATCACATTTCTATATAATTTATTTGATTTAATTTGAATTATGGACCACTAGCCGTGCACATGGGCGGGCTCCCATTTCTCATAACTGTCAGCTGATTAGAATTAAAAAGTGAGGTTTGAACCTTTGTCCAGTCCAGGAAACCGGACGTGGCTCTGAGAAAATGACGCCGAGTTGAGCTAGATCTGAACCTATCGACACACTCGTACTCTAATTGGTCAGCCATGCCAAACATGCAAATTCTTGTTCTGCATACGCACATCGCGTAAATTGAGGTCAGGTGGAAAAATTACATACGCGTAGGCTGCCTGCCTTACGACTTACGACATTTTTCCGTGTTTTGATATAATTAAGGTAGAAGGTTTGGGCTGGGTTGGGTTGGGCTGAGTGAAGCAGATATTTTTCTATGTACTTTTAGCTCCGATAATAATCGACAATCGACCATCAACCTCTGTCGGCTAGGCCAAGCCAAGGATCAAATTTCTTTCCATTAGACTTTGAAACTAAACTTTGGTGTAATCAAGTTCCAGATTATAATAACGGTTCTTTGCAAATTATTCCTGCATGCTAAAATTAAATTCCAACGACGACAAGTAATTTTCCTGGTCCAATGAATTTTTAGGGGTTTTGGTTGTAATTCATGAATTTTAGGAACGTCAGCGACGAATACGTCCAAAATCATATTAAATTGAAAGATACACATACGTCCGCTGTGAGTTGATGAGAAGTTGATTTAATTTTAGAATTCATTCCATATTTTGAATGTCGTTTCCTCCAGAAACGCGTGAACTTGATGCAGTCCTTCCTTCCTGTCTTTTGCTTCTGATTGGAATTTAATGGATTTCTTGTTATGCTAGGACTAGGAACCTTCGTAGTGTCTAGAATCCTTGTAAGTGTTAAATCAAGTTGTGAGCTCATTGCAGCGGTGATAATTGTTTTCCCTGTCTCGTTCCCAACGATTTATGTGCCCTTGGATGAATAAACACTTCTTAGCAGGGTGGTCCAATCAAAGCATCAATAGAATCCTAAAAATATCTGAAGCAATTGCCGCTATAGAATTTTTGAAGCACCTTGTGGTCGTCCATTAAGTCGAATGCATCTTGAGATGGGAATCTATCGATGACCCTTTCGTTCTTTCCTTCCTTCTTTGTTTCAGCGGCGTCTTTTATTTTTATTGCAATTGCCTTGCCTTGCTCCACCGAACGAACGGGTTTTTTCTTTCCATTCTTTTACCGAACGAAACGCACATTACATTACCGGGGCCAGGGAAAAGAAAATCGGTTGAGTTTTGGAGCAAAGCCCGCGTTAACATTTGCTTTGATTACAAACACTTTGGCGGAGTAAATTCCAGCGTCGTTGCTTGCTCGCACGCACGCCATGGTATGGCAATGGCACGTCAAGCAGGGCTAGGAAACCACAGATTGAACCCCAAAAACGGACCGAGCCGGAAAGAAGACTTTTCTTTTCGATTGGCACTCCAGTCAAAAAACACTCTTGGACTTAATGCACTTTTTTCCTTACACCCTCCTCGGTGAAAACAATCATTTCTTTTTATTGGCACTTCTTTAACACGGAATATTCCGCATGGTTTGGTGAGACAATTTTATAACGGCTTCGCTTATTATTAGGGTCGGCCCAACCTTTTTCGTTTACGACGACTGGCGATTCTCATAAATAATCCCCCAGTCTTGGATTGGTTCTAAATTTCTTAAGGTCATCGACTTGAGTAATTTATTTATCCGTTAGCTATAGAGGGCAGCAGCAGCACATGTTTCAGTCATAGGATTCCCTGTGGAGTTTCTGCCCTGGTTTTGTTCCTCTCGTGGTCGGTTGTGTGGTCAATAATTGAAGAAAAAACTAGAGACGGTGCTGTGGCTTCGTGATGGCTGTGGCTACTGGAATTCCAGTAAGGAAAAAGTTGCACAGCGGCAGGTCTTGCATAATCTACATGTGGAGTGGAGTGTAGAGCTCAACTGCTTATGGAGTATAGAGAACACCTCGGTTCAGTTCAGTCACTCAATGTGTGTCGTGAGAAGAATTTCTCATTTTGCATATAAGTGGAACTAGTGCTTCGTCCATAAGAGGGTCTCTCTTTGCATTATGCATGAGTTGGTTATTCTTGGACAGATGGGGACCTTCGTCGGCCAATACATAGTCCAGAGTCCGGAAGTATATCCTTACTGGAAGGTGTATCCAGAGTTTACAATCGTTTGGGACGAATGTATGTGAATCTTGAATTTCTTCTGGTTAGATTCCTTAGCAGGATTCTTTGAACGTCTTATTTTAGCCGTTTCTTCCTGAGTCACCCTTTGGAGTAATTTCTCCAGGAAAATTCAGAACTCTTTGACGATATCAGGTCCAGGTATGAGTGGACATCTAGATTATATGCACTCGTATCCTTGAGTTGTTGTGTAATGTATGACATGAAAGTGATTTTGAATTTGGTTCCATATTTTTACGTGGCCAGCTGGAACTCTCCAGAGCTACAACCGTCTCAGGTTTTCCACACATGTCTTCATGGAGAATATTGAACGACTTTCTCTTATGTGGTTTCAGTTGTGGTTCTTTGTTTATTTTCAAAAGAAAAAACCAATCTCGCTAGCAGGAGCAGAAGCGGAAGCTTACGGAGATTTCTTGTCTTAAACCTTTTTTTGGTCTTCACCGACCGCCATGCAATTTTCTTCCCCGGGTAATTTTGTGAAGAAAACGAAAGCTTCTTACATACTGCGGTAACCATTCAACCAAATTAGAACTCTTTGAGTCTTTTATTCGCTAGAATAACATTCAAATTAAATATTCAACTTAGGTTTAGACATCCGACTTCGATTTTTCGTGACATGGTATTTGGTTTGTTTCCTATGGTCAAGTGCAGATCCGCGATCTACCATGTGGTTAGACCTGTGGCGTGGGGGGAGAAATTGAGGAAATGGATAAAAATAGTTTAGTTGTAGAAGATCTGAGATCTTAGATGGTATCTCGGATTGGTCCTCATTAACGTTTTACTGGATGGACAAAGTAAGGGTCTAGGGTCCAATTCCTCATTGCTCAGCTCAGCTCAAGTTCATCTTTCCCCCTCTTGGTCCATGAACCTGATCAGTTCTCGTGAAAGTTCCTTAATTTCTTCATATCAACCTTCATTTCTTGCTTCCTACGTGGGAGGGACATTAAAACTAGAACAAATGGAAGGCTAAAACTACATTTAACATGAATGGGATACGTTAAGGTCAAATCCAAATATATCAAGATTCAAACTTTTACCCTTGAATTCTATAAATCCGTGGTTTTTTCTCGGGCGCTAACACAACTAATGATCAATCTCCTCTACTGCTCTCTCTCTCTAGCTTTCTTTATTTTTTCAACCCTGGTGCAAGTCCAAGGCAAGGAGAGAGCAGCTAGAGAAGAAAACTCATTGTCTTTTCTCTTGTGTCGTGCTTAGTTACCCAAAAGTAGTGCTTAGGTCGATTTTCTAAGTCTAAGGCTAAGAAAAGGATCTTATGGACTGGACTGCAGTCTAGTCTGGTGCATCTCCAAAGCTTAGCTGTCTGGCCTGAATCTCCACACTTTCAATTTATACAATTTAGTTTCCAATACACTGGAAGTCTGGAAGGAAGAGTCTGTTTCCTTGTCATGTCTTTTCCTTCCTCTGAGTCTAACAGCCACGCCACGAGTGAAATGGCAATGGCAATACTTAATTGGAAGCAC
>WJEZ01003614.1:0-10481 GCA_009869925.1 Thalassaphorura encarpata
TTGCAGCAGAAGCAAATACGTAGCAATGCAAGCCAATGTCCAATCCTATTAGAAAGAAGGGAAGATGGAATGTCCTCTCCTCTGCTAATGACCAGTCTTAGAAAAAGTTTATGAGGTAAAATTTATTTTTTTAAATTTCAACGTCAGTTCAAAATTAGAAATTATTAAATTGTAAATACATCAAGTACGTCAGTTTTCCCATTGCTCTTGGGTGTTCTGTTCTGGCTAATCACCTATAGGAAATCAGGAAATATGATTAAAGCATTGATCTAATCAGAAATGAGACGATTCGTCTAAAACCAAAATTACCCTGAAAAAGATGAAATATCGTACATGAAAAAGACTAATAGGCACACTTGAAGAAGTTTCCTTGTCTTTTTAATGGCATAGATATTTTAGATTTCAATTTTTACCTGAATGACCCATAATGTCACTGCAGTTGCATTGCATTGCAGATGTCATCTTAAAAAATCTATCCCATTCCAGTCTCAGCCCTTTGAATGATATATGAGCCACTTCTAATCTACTAATACATAAGGAATTGGTCCTAAAGGGAAACACGGTCCTTTGGCTTCGAATTGGAATTGGAATGTCTGTGAGTTGGACTAAGAAGCCCGGATCTTGTCTCGGATCGTTGTACCCGTCGTCGTCATATCGTAAGGGTCTCGGGTCTCCCAGATCTGTGCCATGCCATGCCAAGTAAAGATGGTAATCTCAAATACAACACACACACATATCCCCATTTCATTTCTCCTTCATGCATGCTTCACCTGGATTTCCCTTGTTAATTGTCATCCCTTGGCTAGGGCAGGGCGTAATGGATTTACGTGTCCTAAAAGATAAACTACAACAATGGGCTGCTGTGCTGACCTGTAATTCTAAGCTGGAGCTAAGCTGTCAACTCTCTACGGAAGCTGACGCTGAAGCTGGATGGCTTGTTAGACTATTTTGTTGGATAAATGGCTCCCATCAATTCGAACACGAACGATTCAGGATCCAAGATTAAAAATTGAGAAGCTGAAAGAAAAAGAAATCGCTCCACTTACTACTCCCCAGATAGAGAAATTGAAAGGAAAGAAATACGATACAAACTAAACCCCTCAAATTGGTCCTTGCCTTGCTTTTAAAATCCGCTTTGGGCTAATTTGTCAAGTATAGAAAGATTTTTTTCATTTTAAGTAAATTTCTGGTCTGTACTTTAATATGGACGGATTAGGGCCGAGTGTGTATTATTTTTGTAATCAAGTTTAAAAATTAAACTTACCAGTTTGTTTGGAATTATTTTACAGTAATTCAAAATAATCATACGGATTAGGGCCGAGTGTGTATTATTTTTGTAATCAAGTTTAAAAATTAAACTTACCAGTTTGTTTGGAATTATTTTACAGTAATTCAAAAGAATCATAAAATTTCTTCATCTGCCATGCCATGACATGATATTTTTTTTATCCTTGCAGCCTCTCTGATTATCTGTCAACCGAATATTTTGAAGCATCCAAATTAGTAATGCTGTTCTACCCTTCAATGAAATGAAACCAGGGACAAAATATTACGACAATGCAATATGCCGTAAGAATTCGTATATTTTGAAGCATTCAAATTAGTAATGCTGTTCTACCCTTCAATGAAATGAAACCAGGGACAAAATATTACGACAATGCAATATGCCGTAAGAATTCGTATTACACTATTACACATGTTGGGACATTTTTCTAAAGTTCTCTTTCATTTCATTTCTTTGCATTGGATTGTCTGGCACTCTGCCTCGAAGCCAAATTACGATTACGATGCAACGTGTATTTCGTGTCTGAATAAGTGAATTCGTGCGCAATCAATTAATCCTTATTCACCAAACATTCTATCAAGAAAAACCACAGAACGGCTACCTTTGGGTCCAAGTATTTCTCAATGATTTTTTTGAAAGTAAAAATATAAAGTCTCAAATTTTAGAAAATCACTTAGAAAATAATTATGTTTTTCTGGGTCGGTCAGATAGAACCATGAGCCGGGGTAGTGGTTATATAGTTAGAGTGGCTCTTTCTAGCTGTTAAGCGTAGATTTCCTAAATAAATTAAAATTCACCTCACACCTACGTTCGCCTCAGCTTTTAACACCTATGTAATGCGTAAATAAATAGGTGTTGTAATTGGACAAGGAGTCTCTGACCGTAGTGCATTTATTCTTACCACATGCAGACTTAGGTGCAGCGTGCACCACTTTCAGAATAATTGTTCGTTGAGAAGGAAAAATTCGCTGAAGGCAAACCATGCTTCGGTTTTCTTCAATTGAAAAATCAGCATTGACGAATTCACTCAAAAACTCTTTGGAATTATATTCGGAAGGGTTCGATCTCGATGTCACTTGCTTGAGTTTTTATGTATTGAGTTAAACCAGTAGTACTAGTAGGTGTATTGGGCGAGTCAACAAATAGTAAATGACCCATAAAGACGAATGTCTTAAAATTCTAAAATCTTGTTGAATTTTCAGGCTCAACGAATTCCCACGGTCCAACGATATTTTATTAGCTTAGCTTTGTCAACTCCCACAAGACCTTGTCAAAGGATGATCCCAACTGTAAGACAAATATTTTCTATCTTAGCACATTAAGTTTGTGTGAGGCTGATAACCCAAGCCTTAGGCCTGAGCCATAATCTGTATTTTACTGCAGGTCAAGCAAATAACAGTATAACTGTGAAATAAATATGACATTAACTACCCTATAAAAACTACAAGTACCACTGCATAGATTTACAGCATTTTAAACATTATTGATTTGTTAGCACTTGTAATTATTACCCTCATTTACACCACTGCCTGGGTATGATTTACAATTTACAGGACAGTAGCATTCAAAATGTCAAAGCCATTGCCATAGCCTTAGCCATAAAATGGGTCAAACCTCCTCACTAATAATCCTAACGTGGATTTTAGGGCTAAGGCATAGCATAGCATTGAGTTTCTATTCAGCTCCAAAGGGTCTTCCTTGTAAAATGTCAACTAATCGACTCATAGTGTGACTGACAATTGGATGGTTCACCAAAGTCAGAGTCAGTTTTAAAAAAAAAGCCGAGGGTGGCCTACCTAATTCTGACTTTACTTTTGTTTGGGAACTTAATAGCAAATAGCACAAAAGTCCAGTCGGTAAGGCACGGGAACGGACAGGCAAGCAGGAAACCCACCCGGGTGGTATGAGGCGGCGTTTCTTCTATGTTTCGGTGAACTTCTGAATTCAATACATACGCATACATGGGCTTTTGAGTAAAAGCAAAAGTCACACCATTGTTGGTGTTGAAATACTTGTGCATCACCCATTATTGAGGAAGAAGAGTAATGAATAGAATAAGAAGAATCCTTCTCATCCATCCCTAGCATTCCACCCTTAACTTTACAATTATTGCCTTGCCTTTGCCTCATCGTGAGTTTCGCTGTTGGAATGAAATCAACAACTTTAACCGGAACAAATCTAATTCTCCGACCGGAATTCTCCAGCATGCTCGCTACTCTACTCTTTATCCTTCCCTTGGATTTAGATCCTACGGATGATCATGATCTGATGTTATGTGAATTCGTGCGGGAAATAAATTCAAGGGACACGTTAGGAGACTTGACATTTAGTAGGATCTACATAGAAAGAACTTAAGCAAGGGTTTGGCTCGTATTTGAGATCAGTAGCAAAGCCAATGCCAAATTTTTCTAAACCTCCAGATTTTACACTTACTCTACTGATTCTAATTAACTGGTTTTCAATTCGAACGACACTTGAAACAACTAAAGACTGAGCTGTAAGAGTTAAAAATAATATTCAGTTTTGAATTGTCGTTCCTACGAATTATATTCAAATCAAATACGAGGGGATGAATGTGATATGAAGACGCAGACATAGTATCAGCAATGGTTTTTAGAATAGTTCGATTAAGTTGCACATTTCAGTGAATCGTAATCAATTTAAACTAAGTGTTTGTTTGCTCCTGAAAGATATAGTTTATATATCCTTTCGTCAATGCAGATGGAGAGCGCAGCACAGCAGTGGTCGTTATGAATATGCCACGTAAATTAAAGTGAATCATGAACGAACTAACGGCTACCACCAGCGTTAAACACTTTTAATTAGTTCCCGCTGAGTCAAAGGAAAATAGATACAAATGTGTATATATCCGCAAGGAATCCCAAAGGAAAACTACCAGAATTTAGTTCAGGTTTCTTGAAAATCTTACATTTCATATGATGACTTATTTTTTGGTGATAATTTTACATAGTATGAATAGATTGCAGAATTTCGTGTGGGAAGTGTTACCCTCTTACTATCGCATGCGTGCATTAGAAATTTAATGAAATCCAGGGACACGGGCTTTTTAGTTATGTCAAATTTTCTTTGATGAATGTAAGTTTTAGTAAACTATACGCAAGTGTAAGCACTAATCACGCTGTTCATTTCATTTTTAATCACTTTGGACACTAGTCCATTGGTTCATACTCAGACTTCGTGATTCGTTTTCGAGATTTAATTTGTCAGTCAGATCGGAGGGAATTAATCCACCAAACACACACGTGTAGATAGGGTTTTTACGCACTCACTCATTCATTATGCTTACTTGGGTTATCTTACGTCCTCAGGAGTTCTTGAGTCTTGACGCTGTGCTATGCTGAGAGCCTTAGGATAACACCTGTTGAATTCCTATTCTCAAAACTCTTTACCTTAAGTACGTACGTACGTCGGTTCATACATCCGTATGCATTTATTATCACCCGACCAAATCTCAAATGACAGCCCACCTCTGTTTCTTTTAATTACATTTTAATCTCCACCCTATCGGCTATCTTTGGAATGTTCCAATAATAATACACTGCACTAGGACTGGGCGCCCTGGACTCTAATCCACTTCATTAGGTTGGAATGCGCTGCCCTCATCTAATCAATCATTCAAACTGGACTGAATCATCATCAGTTTAACTCAACCTCAAGCTCAAGGGCACCTACATGTATGAACTGAACTATGCTTGGAATCCATCCAACTCATTTGTCAGGTGTGTAATGCAAAGGCAATGGGGTTTAAATTACGGTAAATAAAACGACGACTTTATGACGATTAACGACTACGATTGTTCTAATCTGGCTGTGTTTAACTAATTGGGTACATAAGAAGAGGAATACTTTTAAATGGAATTTAAAACAACAGGAACAGAACGGAAATAATTCTTGTTATAGACCAAGGGCAAGTCAAGGCAGGAACTCATATGACAGACTTCAATTTTCCTAATCTGTATAATTAATTATTGCACAACCTCTTCTTCTATAATTATTACCCTTGTTTACTTTACGATGCGATTTGATTCGCTGAGGTTCTTTATAGGTTTGGGCTTGGGTTGCAATGAAAAACTGGTCATCTCTGGACTTAACGTACGTAGTAATTGTGGGCAGAAGACAATCCCGCCCCTGATCCGGTTGCTCACCTTTTCTGATTCTGACGTGAAGTTTAATATCAAGAGTAGCAAAGTTTAAAGTTTGTGTGTAAATATTTGNAGTAGCAAAGTTTAAAGTTTGTGTGTAAATATTTGGTCAAGTAGTTTGATTGATAAGAAAACCAAGCCAAAGCAAAGCCAAGAAGAATAGAAAACTCGTTTCTGTCCATCCACACAAATAACAAACACACACGTCAAAGTCAAGTTCAAAAGTTTGGCCTTGCCTTGCAATGTTGCACTCTGCAGTTGCAATGAAATCTAATGGAATGAAAGTCGGATCGGTGCATTTGCGTTGGATTGGATCGGATGGAGTTGTAGTTGAAAAGTTTGATGGAATTTCAACTTTGGCTGACAAAGATTGATGTGATGAGGAGAGTTTTTGTTCAACTTAATCTTATCGTTCCTAACTTTCTTTAGCCCCGCCCTTGATTTCGGTCTCTTCTTCTTCAATTCATTAAAAAACCTTCACAACTTTACTTAACCCGGTTGATTGCATTGCATTGCATTGCGTGGAGCTAAAACTTTAAGAGTTCTTGAGTAAATAAATCTGTGTGCTCTCGGGTTGGCCATGGCCTTTTCTTTTACTTACTTTTAGTTTGTTAAGGTAAGGAAAGATAAGATCTTTTTAAGAAAGGGAAGGGTTGGATTGGATTGGTTTACCATCCAAATAATTAAATAAAATTCTGAGTCTAACTAATTCGGAAGTCTTTTCAAGTATTTTAAGATATTAAAGGCACTATGGGGTAGGATAATAGATTGGCAATGGCAATGGCAATGGCAATGGCAATACTCTGGTTTATTCTGACTACTGCAATATACTGTACAAAAACTCATAAAGCGTAAAAACTGTGATTTGACAAGAAAATCGTATTACGACTAGGAGTCTACTCCAGTCCTCTTGCCTTTTGAAATGGAAATGCAATAATAATTCCAGCGATGACGGATTGTCGGCTGTCCATTAGGGTGATTTCCCCGTTTTAAGCCTTGCTATTCTCGTAAAGCAATAACCCTTATCTGCCATAAAAACCGTATTATATGTAAAAACTATTTCGAATTTATTTCTTAATATCAAATGTTCCAGCTACCTGCATTAAAAAATACATGAACCTTCAAAAATTAAAATGATGGAATGACATTCAGGTCAGCTCAGCACATTAAAACAAAGAAACACGCAGTAGTATTTTATTGTTTATTTTTGGTCAGAAGAAATAATATTGAATTTTCAGCCAAGGCCACGCTGGGAATTGTACAGATGTTCTTGTTAGAAGTAAGCCTTAGCTTCGCCAGAATTTCAGAACAGTGCAGTAGACATGTTTTACTGTACTTCCGAATCCGAGCCACATCCGGATTCATAGATTCTTCTTGGAGTTTGCTTACTTTTCCTCAGGGCTGACGCCACGATTCGTCTGCCCTGTCCTTTCCGTTGGGACATTCTTGTATATCTTTCCTTAAATAATTAAACAAAAATAAATAGAAATCATTTACTGCAAAGACTGTACTGTGGGCTTCAGATATTAAAGGGAATTTAACTGTTGCTAGTAAAAAACCAGGTTGCCCTAATTTTACACAATCTCTTCTAAATTTTGAAAAGTGTCAACAAGTAAAAGGTAGTCGTCGACTTGGCTTCACCTTCCAGGTGGGCTCTAATGCTGACAGACACGTTCGATGGTCAATGAAGGATTAGGGAATTATCCCTGTCAATTTAGACTTTGGTTTTGGCTTAGGTGAACTGAACTGCTCATTTCATTTCATATTTTCATCGAATCCTCTTCCCAGACAATTGTCATTGTAAAGTCAACAAAAGGATTCCGGAGTAGCTTCCTGCATTACATGTACAACATTTGAGGTTTGACTCTTCGACTTTTTCAACTCGTCCCATTGCATTGCATTGTAGACAGATGTCTACGTATGTCCATCATCTCCCTTTCTTTCTTTTCTTTCAAATTCAAAAGGCCAATCCAATGCTGCAATGCATTTTCGGTTACATGGAACAGAAGGGGTTGAAATGTTAAATGTGGTCTAGTTCAATCCTATCTGATAGCTTAGCTGGCTGGGCTAGCTAGCTAATCCTGTCCCATCCTATTGTTCATCCTGGACTGACTGGAATAAAAGCAAAAGAATCGAATATGGGAGGGGAAGGGAAAAACTTGACAATGCACTGCAATTGCAAGTGACGGTGACGTGATGACATTGACAAGACCACAGACACTGACAAACTACAGAACAGTTATCAGGGATGAAACAAAATAAAATCCAGGCAAAAGGAAAGGAAGGGTTCCACAAAATTCTACAAAAATTGCTCCAATTAGTTTTGGACTCAATTGTCACTCACTGTCCTAGTCCTAAACACCTGTGCTGTGGGGTTGTGGTTAAAACCCACTGAAATTTATTCTGATTTTCAAAATCACTTTCACTGCAACTAGTAATATTTAACCCTTAAGACTGGAAAACTTTTGTAGTAGGGTTGACGTAACGCTGCTTTACAAATTCAGAAATTCAAAAATTATTACTAGTGCAAATATAGTTGAAAAGGAAGCCAAATGGGTTTTACGATAAAGTCATCCAAACCCTAGAATTTTCTTTGTTGACTAACTACTGAATTGCAATGTGACGATTTCCTCGAAATAGTTAGCCATTACGTTACATAAATATTTCTCTTCTTAAAAATGCGAAGACAGACGGAACAGATCGACAATGTTTAGTTTTTATTTCAAATGGACCGTGCTTTGCATTGCATTGCATTTCATTTAATGACACTACTGTTCCTTGTCCGTTGTCCGTCTACACCACACCCAAACACAAACCGAAAAACTTGAACCAGGTTGTCAGTCACTCTGTCTGCGGCTCTTGAAAAAACAACAATGACAAAAAAAGTTGTTAAAATTCAATCAGCTATAAGAAAAGCCAGTAAGGCAAGGCAAGGCAGATGTATGTACGAAGTAGTAGGTAGCGTACAATACTTTTTAGAGCTCTGTGGCTGTGCTAAGTTATTCCAAGTCCAACTAAACTTGGCTGTTGCGTGTACAATGAATATTATTTCCATTGTCAACTCCTTGAGTGAGTCAAAGTCAGGGGAAGTTGGGTTGACATTGACGACTGTTGTTCCCACGCAAAAGGCAGGCGGTGTCTTTTCATTGTCTTATTTCCATTTCTGCATTGCATTGCATTGCATTGCATTTGAAGAGGAGGACAGAAGGACTTTAATTTTGTTGTCACTGTCACTCATGACTTCTTAAGTCAACCACAAAGTAAATATTTCTGGAGGGCCTACTTGCTGTGTGCTGTGTAGGCTGATTCTGGAGTTGACGATTGTATACTCTCATTGCCGACTGCCACCACAAAGACAAAATACGTACGTACGGTTGGATAGAATTCCTTTTTGAGTTGACATTTTCCTTCCAAACGAGAAACGAGTTGAGTCAAGTGGGATTTTGAATTTGACTTTTGGTCATGTTAGTGTTAGTGCAGCCGGCAGGTCGGCGTTCACTATATCTAATTTTGTAGTACAAAATATTAATGGTAAACAATGCAATTTTTTGGGTGACTAAACAATCCGATCCATTCGAGTTAATAATTTAGGGCAGATTTTAAAATACCAAACTTCCGAAATGTGAATAATGTTATACTGGACACTTTATTCAAATTTAAAAAGATGAACTGGGGAAAACGTTCTTGAGTTTTGTGAAAACTAACCCAAATTCTATTTTGTCGCCATTGATTTTGAATTGCTCTCAACATTTAAGTATAAGTGGATCCGAAGGATTTTTGATCTGATTAGAGACGGGGATAGGGATTTGACTACCGTCCATCATTTCTCCCTGGCTTGGTCTTGCCTTAAAGATGAACTGGGGAAAACGTTCTTGAGTTTTGTGAAAACTAACCCAAATTCTATTTTGTCGCCATTGATTTTGAATTGCTCTCAACATTTAAGTATAAGTGGATCCGAAGGATTTATCTGATTAGAGATGGGGATAGGGATTTGACTACCGTCCATCATTTCAACCTGGCTTGGTCTTGCCTTGACTTTAACCCTTCGATCCAACCTACCTGTCAATCATATTATTCTTCTATTATGTTATGTTCCTCCACCTCTTCCTCCCAAAAATAAAAATGAAAGGATGAACAATGTCATTCTCATCTCCTACCTGGCTTGGTCTTGCCTTGACTTTAACCCTTCTATCCAATCTACCTGTCAATCATATTATTCTTCTATTATGTTATGTTCCTCCACCTCTTCCTCCCAAAAATAAGAATGAAAGGATGAACAATGTCATTCTCATCTCCTTCTTTATTCTATTCTCCCCTCTGACTATGACTTGGACAAAATCTCAATCATATAATAAATTGTATAATACCACACCACTTTAACTGATTTAGATTCACACCAGCTATGAGGGAAAGTGAATAAAATGATGAATGTTCTGTTCTGTTCCGTGACTATGACTTGGACAAAATCTCAATAATAATCGTATAATAAATTGTATAATACCACACCACTTCAACTGATTCAGACCAGCCCTGAGGAAAAGTGAATAAAATGAAGAGATCAGATGTATTTTATCTAATGAACGTGTAATACAAATTCACATGCCATTTGCAAATTAATAATGTCAAGTTGTATGGTCTAAATGGAGAAATAGATGCGCCAAAGGCAAGTTGTACTCTGAGAGTCTTGTAATATTTTTGACTCAATCCCGTAAGAATGTTGATTGGTTTCTGCATTCCAGGGCAAAACAATCTAAAGCCAAACCAAACCACTAATCCTAATCCCAAGTCATCATTCCCATGACCATCCAGGCCTGGCCAGGCCATAGGTTACAGGTGGAGAAAAGGCAAATAACTACTTGGAGTTAGTTGAAGAGTTGACATTGACAAGAAGAGCTGACTGGAGTGGAGACGGACAAAGGAGGCGGATCCGCTCTCATTGTCTTTGGCTTTGTCTTTCATTTTCAATCCATATTTTGGATCGGAATAAGGAAGGAAGCGTCTTCTTCCTTTTCCCCTGCAACTGCAAGCATTAG
>WJEZ01003615.1:0-10475 GCA_009869925.1 Thalassaphorura encarpata
AAATGACCGTATGAGCAAAGATTCTTTTTTTCTTTGTCTAAAAGTATTTATAAGGATGCCTAGCTGACAGCGTGTTAACTCGCACCTCTGGTGTAATCCTATGTTTGATTTAAGTAAAGGATTTTGTAATATTTCACTCAAATACATATGTAGTGTAAAGGATTCGGGTGTTGGACAAATAAGTCATTTTAGTTTTACGTGCATTACATGTATGGGACATTAGACATGATAAAAGTGATTGTTTTGCATGTTTCCGGTGTTGACGGCTGCTTGTTATTACCTTACTGGGTTGGAGTTTTAAAAGTCTTTTTGTGAACATTTTAATGGTGGCAGGCGAATGACAAGATGAAGAATGGAAAAGAGTTGAAATGTTTAAATACTAAAGTGAGAGGAATGGGAAGGCAGGGTGACAATGGTGAGAAGCGAACCAAAATGTCACGCTAGGGTTTTTCTTACCTGTAATTGACAAGAATATCAGAATGGAGTGGTAGGGCCTGCTGCTGTCGCTGCTGCTGCTGGGGTTGTTGTTGAATAAATGGAGAATATTGCGGTTGTTGCTGTTGCTGTTGTTGCTGCTGCTGGAACTGTTGAAAATATGGCTGAGAGAAATACTGGGTAGGACGGGTAGATGGGAATAATTGAGATGGAAAAAATGTATTAGGAATGAATTGACCATTGCCATCCACAGGTTGATGATATTGAGATATGGGAGAATAATATCCCTGTAATGGTTGTTGTTGTTGCTGTTGTTGTGGTTGTTGCTGTTGTTGTTGCTGAGGTTGTTGGTAAATGACTCCCGTATTTTGATTGTAAATATTTGGGTTCCGGGATGATATTTGTCCAGGGAATAAAACTCTGCCACCTGAATTTCTGACCCTTTGTGGTTGCTGCTGCTGTTGCTGCGGTGGTGGAAAGGCAGGGCGAAAACCAGTATTCGGATTATTTGAATTATGAGAAAATGACAATGGTTGACGTTGTGGTTGAAGTTGTTGGGCGGGTTGTCGATTATTGTTGTTGATGACGTATTGTTGTTGTGGTTGATAGATTGTAATTTGAGTTGGAGTTTGTCTTTGTGGGATAAGAGGTTGACTCACGGGTGGTTGAGCATTGTCATCTTCAGTTGGTGGATAATTTGGTTCTATGGCCTGCTGCTGCTGCTGTTTGATGGGTTTTCGATAATTGGTATTTGGGAATTGTTGTGTAATGACTCCATCTGAATTCTGATTGTAATTACGAATGTCCTCCTGCTGCTGAATTTGTGTAATCGTAGGAGTTGGTTGATAATATCTTGGGACAGTCTCATCTTGATTTTTACTAAATGTATAGCTCGTCGGATGCAAAGTCGTCACTTTACTTTTCTTCTTTTGATAAGTGGGAGCATTTGGATTATAATTTAAATTATAGGATGGAGTTACAGAATAATACAATTTCTGTGGCTCCCTTGTCGGTAATCTTTGGGCATAGATGATGGGTTCTTGGTTTTGATTTTGATTTTCTGTTATTCCTACCCGGGTAGGATAGCCAAGTTCATCAAATGGAGGGCGTGGAGTTTGACTTTGTGAATAAGGATCAAATCCATCCTCAATAGCTTGCTCTGCAGCAATTTCAGCCAATGTTTTTAATTTACCTCGTACATATACATAATTAATAGTCGGTTGAGTCGTGGTTGGTTCCGTTGTTGTTGTTGTGGGTGTAGGAGTAGTAGTTGTTGGTGTTGCAGTCGTTCTTGCAAGAAGAGGACGAGGGATGAGAAGTACAGGTGGAGATTGTCTTGGCGTGAGAGGAATAGAGTCTGGGAATACTGGCGTTTCTCCCGAGTACTCTTCACTACTGTCTTTTTCTTTCCCATACTTTAGATTTGTGATTTGATAGGATTTGACTTTTCCTGGGCGCTTTCGTTTTTTGGTTGGAAAGTTGATGGGAATAACGGGGAGGGGGCTCGATTGAGGTAAATCAGCTTCCAAACTATCATCTGGTGGATTTGTGATAGGAAACTTTGGTTTTTTGGCATTTGGACGTTGAGGTCTTTTCCCAATCGTGTCAAAGTATGAAGAAATTGGAGTTGGTCTAGGTGCAGGGCTGGTGCGGTTAAAAACAATGTAAAAATCTTGTGGAGGTGGAACAACTAAACCTGGAGCAAATGGTCCAGGAGGAACTATCGTTGAATTATCCTCGTGGTAGTCAAAGTCATATGGTGGAGGTAAAAATATGGATGGGTCATCTGTTTCATTGTCAGCAGGATTTAAAACAAGAGGTGGTAGAAATGGGAAACCTGGTCCCGGCCCACCCGGTCCTCCTGGGCCTCCAGAAAAGTTTTGATTAAAGCCAGGTGGTGGAGGTCCAAATGGAAAAAATGGTGGTGGTGGTCCACCTGAACCATTTCCATAATTTGGTGGTGGGAATGGGAAAGGTGGTAATGGTGGGTAACTTCCATTTAGACCAGCAGGGGGAGGATACCCGTCATTAAGACCTCCATATCCATATCCAGCTCCAGGAGGTCCAGCACCGTAAAGACCACCTCCTCCTCCAGGTGGACCATTCACGCCACCGTAGACTCCGCCAGGTTTCCCTGGTCCAAGGGGCCCTGGTCTTGGAGGTGGAAATGGGAATGGTGGAAACGAATCATTATTTCCACCGAATGATCCTGGAGGATGTGGAAACAAGGGAATTAAACCAGGGGGTGGGAATCGACTTGGATCAAAAGTTTCATTTGATCCTGGTGGTGGATAAGGAAGTCCAAATGGTGGTGGTGGTCCAAGAAATACAGGTGGACCAGTTTTATTCACAAACACTGGGAATGGAGGTGGGTTGTTTGTATCCAATGGAATTTTTAACAATGGTTTTTTCCGCTCGTAGGAATCAATTGGTTTCCATTTTTCTTTATTATCTGAATCGTAGTGACCCCCTTTAAGGACGAGTAAATCTCCCTCTGATAACCAAATATCATTTTGCTGTACATTTCCTAATGTCTGTTGATTATCATGTGGAAAATCTTGACTCTGGGCATAAGACACAATCCCAGGTGGTTTTGTGTCATTATTTTGTTCAAAGAATTGATTGATGAGTGCATATTTCCCATCATCAGATCCAATCTCAAGAGCTAAATTCTTTTCACCAGTTGAATTTCCTTTATTTGAATTTTCTGGAATGCCCAAATCATCAATTGGAGCAGCCTTTGGAGTTGTCCCTTTTAATTTTGATGGTCTTTTTACTTTTCTTCTTCGTGTTTTTGCTTTCTTTGGTTTTGGTGGACTAACAACAGTCACAACTCCTGAAGATGCAGATGGCTCAGGGGTAGTTAGAGCAAAACTTCTTCTCAAAGCTGCTGGAATTGATGGAATTCTATTTGTTGAGGATTCAGAATATTTTTCTGTGGCGGCTCCTCCTGCCTCCTCAGAGTCTGAGAGTTCAACATCTTCATAGTTGTACGATGGTGATTCAGTCTTAGTGTCCTCTTGACTTTGGCCAATATCCCTCCTCACTGGAGTTTCAACAAACACACGATTTCCAAAATGAAATCTTTCTCTTGAATTCACTTTTGCACTCGGGACTAGGGACTCGGTATAATCACTATCATCCTCAACAATTCGTAATGTCCGGGTTGGGCTTGTTGTGTGAACAAGGCATGGCAAAAGTGTTAAAATGCTGAGGGTCACTGGCACAGCCAAGACCCAGTCTGACGACTTCATAGCACTAGGGATTCCTGCATCACAAAAGAAATAAGGAAGGAAATGCAGATTAATAATCATTCAAACACATGTTAAAAAATACCCTTGGGTTAGACAATGTCTGACTGATAAGACACGATATAGTGCAGTTAATCGACACTTTCGATTGTCATGTGACAAATGTGGATTGATTTGAACAAATTAGAATTGAATCTTTTGGATTCACCGGCGGAAGGAGAAAGGTTGTGTCAATGTACAATGGTTAGATGAGAATCAGTCAATGATTTTGATTTTGAATTAGCATATGGAAGAGAGATGCCGGTTGAAATGAGAATGATTGAAAGTAAATAAATTAATGGAGATAGTTTGAGTAGAGCTTGTCAGGGCGGCCACCATGCTGATTTTATGAGACTGATTTAATTAATCATGGACTGGATGTCTTAGCTAGGTGTTAGGAATGTGGGCTAGCCCTAAGCAATAGAATCAGTAGGTGGTCACCAAGTAGTTTGCTCTGTAAGATTGAAAATGAGATGGATTTCAATTCAAAGGAAGGGTTGAGTGGATGAGGATGGATTTTTACTTTTACAACTTTGAATCACTCTCCGCGTCTAATTTGATCCAAATAAATCACCGTGTTATTTAAATGGAAGGATTGCGTGGGGATTCTCGATTCGTTTCGATTTCATTAAGGAGTCAACAAATGTAAAATTTAATTTATTTCCAATTGTTGTTCTCTTCTAAAGTGATTGGATGAAAGGTAAAGGTGAATTGGTTTTAGCTTAAATGAGTCAGATTGTATTATGTGTGTGAGGTGGGCACGCCCAAAAAACAATTTTGCGTGCGAGCGACCACAAGGAAAAGTTCATTTAAATTTAAATATTTAATTACTTTATAGTCGAACATGTAAATAAAAATTAAGAGGATTGTTGAATTGACAGGGGTTAGACATTTAGATCATTTCTGTAGAAAGAATTTCGTGTTAGAATTCATTTAGTTGATTAGCCGTGGTAATTGTAGATGTGGAAGGAAAGGGAGGAGATATTATGGAAGGATCAAGGTCCTCAATTAATAGTTCTCCTATTCTTTATTATATTTTATTAGTGTAGTACTATATGCTCCTACCTTTTAAAATAAAAAAGCCTTGAGAAAGACTTAGGACAAACGACGACGAAATTGGCTTAATTGGGCAAAGTGAGTAGTGAAGCTGATTGATTGGAATAAAATGAAATGAGAGCAAAAGTTATTGAGGGGTACGAGCATTACATACAATTATAAAATGTATATGCATCCAATTAAACTGTAAATTCCTTTGATTTTTTGTTGTACCCACCCTTTACCTTCAATTTCTACTACAAACTCCCTAATCATGTTTAAAGCGTCATTTCCGAACCTGTGCTGTGGCTGTGGCTCAGGAGCTTAGGACAGGAGTGAAATAAATATAAAAAAACAGGTTTTTGCAGTTAAGTTTAATATAATAAAACAGAGGGATTGATTGGGTCATTCAACTGGTATAGTAGTCTTTTCGTGTATGTACTTTGTCAGAGTTTGTTACCACCCTCCCTTATTACTTAGCCTTAGCTAGCTCAGCTACTAACTACATATGTAATGATGTTTGTCCAAGTAGAAGGTAACTTTGTTTTAAAAAGATAATTATGGAGTTGAGAGACTTTTGAATTACATGTCAAGTCCACGATGAAAACCATCAATACCATATCAGAATTTAGAGCCCTGCTCTTTTTTTATCACGAAGCGAAGGCGGACCCGCTTTGATTTTATATAAACTAGACTTGTTAGCCTTTGTCGTTAACTTTTTTGATTTTGATTTGATCCAAAAAATTTGGACAGGTAAACGTCGCGGCTTGCTTGGAGTCATGCAGTCAGTCAGTCATGTTACTGTACTTTACGGTAACGTACAAGTCCACATGTCGCAATCCTTTAATCATAGTCAGTCGGCATTGATTGATTACTTATGCGGAATAATGTAGTAGAGGGACGACGGACGACGTGTGACAGATCAAGTATATTATTTTATGGACAGTGGCTGATTTGTATGGGTGTTAAATTTGTATCATATCATACCTTTTGATTTTCCGTATTGAAAAGAATCTCTGAATAGGACAGGCTAATGAGAATTAGATCTTTGATGTTTTGATTCACATAACTATCGACACGAAAGGTACAGGCACTACATGAACACAGGTGATCAACTCATGTGGATGTAGAATGGACACTAAATTTAACCACAGTTATGTAATAATGGGAGAATCAGTCGAGTTTTTGACATGGGACGTTTCTCACACTAATTTGATTGAGAATGACCACAAAGGTCATATAAGTCCATCAAAACAAACTAAAGTTGTCACCTTCCGTACTGGTCACCGCAACTATCCAAGTTTGATTTTATATTCGTACTCTTCTCACGGCACATCTTTAGCACACAATTTTTTTTCCAATCACTTTTTCGTAGGAAATAATGTTTTATTGATTTATAATGTTTGTGGACTCGTAGCTTCTATTTGACGTCCAAATCGTCAGTGTAGACTCTCGACTCGCTAAGTTGTTATTTAGTTGCACCAGACAATTATAACAATGTAAGAGGTTGAGTTGTTCTTCCCTCATTATAATGGAACAAGGTTTATTTTAAGTATGAGGAGAGGATTAGGTCAACATTGATTTTATGTAGATGTAAAATATTTTTTTGTGGCAAGGTGAAAATGATTTGCTATTATGGCCGGGTAGTAATTAGCGAAGGTGAGCTAAAATTAAGAGTGATGATGATCATTGCCACAGCACAGACCGACAGAAGGACAAAAGTTCTCTTCTGGTTAATCTGAGAAATTTCTTTGGAAGGGTTGATGGAACGGAACCCGGACACGGACACAAGTTTTTGCAGTTGAACTGCGGCGACTGATCCTGAGTGACTGACTGAATGAGTTGGAAGTAAAATTGAATAGGAGTTGTTGGGCTCTTGTGTCTTGTGAGCACTAGACCAGATCTTAAGACTTTGCTTTGCTTGAATATTTTACTTGTACTTGCATGGGGTTGTGGCGTGGCCGGGCGACGCGACGACAACGGCGATGAGGACAAGGTAAGGTAGTAGTAACAACTAAACTCTCTTTTAACACTACGAGACTACGACTACCTTCCACATGATTATTTCCCTGACCACATGAGCACTTTCCTCCTAGTTTGACGTAAAACTCTGCAAAGCATTGTTGGATAACTTAAAGCCATAACCATTTTACTATTTTATGCATTTTATTTTCAATCCACATCCACTCTTTGCCGTGGTTTTTTGTTGTTGTTGTCGTTGCTTTTAAGTTTGGGATGGGCGAATTTTACATTTTTTTCAAATGCGGAACGAAAGTTAGATGCTGCTCTAACGGTGATGTTTCTACGTATTTTTCCCGTAAGCCGGCCGTTGTACATGTTTTTGTTAACAATTTCTCGAAGAAAATGAGCTAATTATAAGTCTTGAGGGATTGAGCTTGCATATTTTGCATAAATTAGATTAGTAGTAGTGCGTGAGGGATGAAATATTAGTTTTATTTACGTTTGGTTTTGAAGGACTCAGCAGCACCTGAGTGTATTAATTAAAGGTCACTCGAGTCCTTAATTGCAACTCGGACGGACGAACGAATAGACGTGATTCATGATTCCTGAATGATTTATTTTGTGGAGCAACCATGGAAATTCATTCAAATCTCTGTGCTGTCTATTCCTCTGAACTACTTTTTCCTTTTCCTCTAGTTAAGGAATTAAATTATGGAAGGGGTGAGGAAATAAGTTTTGTGTACTAACAGGAGCCGGAGCTGATTAACAGGAGCAAGTTGGCTTGGCTGGCCGCCTCACCTTGATTGGTATTTAAGCAACAAGCCAAAGTCGTGATCTAATCTGATCTCAACTGAATAGAGGGATTTATTCAACCTAATGGAATATTACAATGTCTTGTCTAATTCCATTGACAAATGAAATTTGCCTTGTTTTGTTTTTTCCCTCAAGTTTTGGAGGTGAAACTAACAAGAGATTTGTGGAGCAGGAGCAGTTGTACGATTCTTGAGTTTAAAAAAATCTACATACGACTCAAGCGGAAAAAATTTGAGATTTGTCTCGTCCAACTTTATCCATGTAGAAAAAATATGTTGATTTGATTGGATTTGCAGACTTTTTTTTATTTTAGCTGTAAGACAGCTGGCTGCTTTGTGTCACTGTGCAAATTAAATTATGACCTGCTTATAATGGATTTGGATTTGGACCACGACTCAAGGTTACAGTTCCTGGTCCTAGTCCTGGGGAAATTGTGAAAAACTTTCAATTCATTTTTAATAAAACCCAACCACTTAGTATTTTATGTAATAAAGAATTGAAATGAAGAGGAGCAGCTCAATGTCACCACAAGGAAACCGGTCTTTGTATTTCTTCCGACATGAGCATGGAAAACCAGCTGTTAAATAATTTCATCCCCTGGATAGATAGATGGATGGAAAATTATTATGTAGGCTAGTCAGGATTTAAAATGTCAGGCAGGGCAGGATTCAGGAGTTAAAAAGTTGAGTAGAGCAGTTCATGATCAATCAATCAGAGAGAACTCAGGACTGTGTGTATTGTAAACACATAATTCTTTCTAATGTAATTGTAATTCAAAAAGTTGAACTTGTTAATTCTCCGGAGTGTAATTATTTATGGTCTGCGTCAGTCAAATTCAAATTAATATTCTGTACGCGATGAACGTCGGGAGTGAACAAGTTGTTTTTTCTCTCCTCTGCTCTTAATGCAGACATTAATTGCAGTTTCACTCAATCCGTTGGTTCATTAGATTTGATTTGATTGAACCAGATTTGATTTTATCGAATACGCAATGGGAATGGGAATGATCATAAAGAATTATTTGAATTAATACTTACATGAGTTAATGTGTAGGATTGAATTACAATACAATTCAATGGTTATGCTGGTCTGGGTCTTGACGTCTTGATATTATTTAACACATTCACTCAGCTGGTGATATTTTCTTGGTTTGGTTTGGCTGAACTTGTAGAAATGAGTGTTGAAATGACATTTTGTTGAAGGAAATTCTGAAGGATTTTTATTAATAGTCTGTATGTAAATATGTACGTACATATGTTTATCTCATTTTCAGCCTTTGACTTGCTTGATGTGGTGATGATAAGGGAAATGGATTTTTGATGACTAATAGTGGAATTTACACAAAATATTACAATTGAGGAGGATTTGTCATTTTTCTTTACGTGTGGTTTGTTTACTCTCCCTTGTATCCGTTTCGTGACGAATGCATTAAATTAAAAGGTCTTGATGAATGTGACATCTCATTCTCCCCTGTGGCGGAGCCGCTCATAATGTCCTGTCTTGTCCTCATAAATTGTGAGTAAGTAAAGCGCTAGGAATTCCCCAGGTAAGACAGCCTAGCCAAGCCAACTTGATACAGATTGTAATTTGCATCTAATTACACATAGAATTGGTCTGGATAGTAAAATCTACCATTGCGTCATTGGTCAAAAAGTTTTTTAGCTCCCGGACTTACTTTTACGTACGACAAGAATTTTTTGTTGTTCTGAGTAGAGTGAGCGTAAAAGGTATAATTAATTACCTTGACATTGGACTCATACAACGTGAATTTAAAGATAAAAGAATTTTACACTTTGTCCTGCAAAAAAGATGAGAATATGTAGTCGGGCAAAAAAATTCAATTGATTTTTGAACAGACATCCTCATTGACTTTGACTTTAATGAGCGGATGTGGATCCTCGTGCGTGTGTTCGTTTTTTTATAATTATATAGCCTACAATCGTTTAATTTTAATAGGCGTTTGACTGTTTTAGTCATGAAATTTAAACTACTGCACTGTGGTAGTAAATTGATGACATCATGCATGAGCAGAAAAATGTCAAGACTAACTTTGACAGTTTTTTTTGTGTGATGTGGTGATTTGCTAATTTTGTGCATTGCAATGCATTGGAAGTGCATTTGAGAAATAAATGTCACGTTAAATTTGAATTTAAAAAAGGTTTTGGCTATTTATTTGGACACACATGCATGCAGATGCATATAGGGGTGAGTGCAACTTGCATGGCATGGATGTATCCTTGTCATTGTGTTATTGGCCTGGCCTGGGTTTGCTAATCCATGCAAAAGTCCTCTTTGTTTAATTTGTCTATGGGAATAAGAGTTGAATTGGAGTTTATTGTGTGAACACACTTTTGCTTTGCATGATATGGCATGGAAAGACCCTTGCAAAACATTTGCTAATTTCCTCCCTTGGATTTGTAAACCATTGACAGGTATTGACTGACACGGTAGTCCGTCCGTCGTTCATTTCATTTTATTCCGTAGGAAGGAATTTGCAATTGACTTTAGTTTAGCAAGTTTGTTCATGGGTTAGTTAATTTTGGGGGTTGTGAAAGAATATAAATTAATCCTTATTACGTTCCTATGAAATTGAATCCTGTCAAGGGTGTCTTGTCTTGTCTTGTCTTGGGAGAACAGAACAGCGCAGTGGGCTGGGTTGAGTTGATCAGAACATGAGGAAGGAACGGAAGGGAAGTAAAGAAAAAAATATTCAGGGTCTCTCTGACCGACTTCACAAAGACCTCTAATTTTATTTTTGCTCTTGTTATTATCTGCCTATATATATTTTTTTTCTCAAGCTGCAAATCATCCGCTTGGTGTTTGCAAGCAATGCGGATTTGCAAAATTTTTCCGTTCCATTGTATTATTTTGTATTGTATTGTTTTAACCAGTCAGAATGTTCCCTGGAGTGCTTTACAAGTGCAAGGCATGGCATGGCAG
>WJEZ01003616.1:0-10473 GCA_009869925.1 Thalassaphorura encarpata
CCTTAGATTCAAGAAAAGCTTCGAAATTCTAGTTAATTGTCCTTGTATGCATTAGATTTGGATAAGCACATTGAATGTAATAAATATTAATTGTATTTTTCGTGCTTAAAAATAATTCATTAGTTGCACATTTAGTTTGAAGCATCGTGTAATTCTATAATTCCTACGAAACCAGTATAATTACGACTTTGACGTTTTGTGTCTATCGGTTGGAGGTATTTTCTTCATTTTGGATCATTTAGAATTGACCATGTGGCCAATAAGGTTAGGACGAGAGAAAATGCAGTTAATCTCTATTCAGCCATTTGGTTTGTCTGGGGAGTTGTCCTAAATACTATGACTGGGGTAGGTACGTTAGGTTCTCTTAATTTCACCCGTCTTTCCAAATTCCTCCTGTACTCAAGTTAGAGGTGAGGCGGGCAAGCTCTCGAGTCGGGTTGACCGGTTGCCCGCCCATGCCCAACTGGGCTTGGGCCGGGCGGTCAGTTTTGCAGTCGGTCATGGACCGGGCGGATTTTTAAAAACGCTGAATTTGTCGGGCTCGGGTTGGGCGGGTTTTTTCACAGTCGGGCTCGGGTTTTTTAAATTGACCAAAAATGACCGACAAATCTCATTGTCCCCCAGTTTTTTTCTGGTTGTCTTAAGAAAAACAAAAAAATTCAATGAAAGTCGAGCCAGACGGTCAGACAATGTTGACTGACAAAGTCCAGCATTGACCGACTAGATTTTGAAATGAAGTTGAAAACTGAAACTCAATCAATTGAGAAGTCAGAGCGCAGACAAAGAGCGCGAGTTCAATTTTCATGAAGGATTGCTACGTTACGTTCAGTTTCATTCACTTCAGGTTTACGTGAATTGCCTGGTATTGCCTGAATATCTGAATTGCCTGGTTTGAGGCGATTTACATCCGACGACGGAGCAAAGAGCAATGTAGGAAATTTTAATCATTGCTGTGTTCAGTAAACCGATTGAAATTTTTGTGATTTGGAGAAAATAAATCTGATCTTAAAATGTTTGATATTCTAAAATTTTTGTGTGGCGCCACAAATCCTACTCGTTTATCAAAATTTCCAACATGAATTTTTGGAATTTTAGTGTCTCAAGCTTTCGATACGTGTAGTAGTCCAAGTTGGCGTACAGAATTTGGAGCAGTACACTGGCTGAATTAGCATCCGTACATCAGAATTCACAATCGATTGTCAAAAGAACTGAACTTTTACTTCAGCTTTATTTAAACTTTATTTCAGAATGTTTTCAGCGGATAGTTTTTTGCGTCCGTCTATGCTTTTATCTATTTTCTGTCTTTACCATTTACTCGGAGAAATGCAACTTTAACTTTAGGTGTAATTAGTTGTAGGTGGGGACCCCCATTTTTAATTTTTACGATTTTTACATAAATTTACGCCAGTCGGTCAAGTCGGGCAATGTTGGGCGGGCAAGTGGGTGGGCGGATTTTTCAAAATTCGAAATCGGGCGGTCAAGACCTGGGCGGGTTTTTAAAATTAGAGATTTGTCGGGCTCGGGTTTTTTTAAACGTAGTCGGTCATGGGCTTGGGTTGGGCGGGTTTTTAAAATCGCTTGCCCGACTCAGCTCTAACTCAAGTGCATCTGTACACTTTGGAGAGCCCATTCATTTTACTTAGGGCTCCCGACATCCTAGACATGGAAGCCACGTAAATTTTCTCCGGTGAGAGCAAGACGGACTTGTCTCTTTCCCATTTAGGTGATATAAAGAAAATTTATTGCTTGGAGTAATTCCCAAGGAACAGACAGTGTAGGATGGAACTAGTAATTCCTTTCATTCAGGTCAAGAGTAATTTCCCTCACACCTAAATTAAACTGATCATTAATGGAAAAATTTCGTACAAAAGAAAGAAGTATTATATTTTATAGGTCAAAGTTTAAATTTACTGATTCGGACTTTCGACTCTAGCCTTGTTGGTAATTAACATAACGTGGCGACCCCCGAAGCGTGTTCAGACATTTCGTTCTTTCAAGTTTTAATTGATATGTCAGCCCTTTAGAACCTGTTAAGGCAAAAATGCATTCTGTCAAAATCAGAAACGAGCAATGGATTTTCTCTTTTTCATGAAGTGTTGAAATGGAAATCAAAATTTAAATTGCTAACCCAGACATCACGGTACATTTGAGCTGACTGAAGTACTGGCGGCGTGTCGTGTTCCTGAGAATTCAATTAATGGATTCGTCGGATCCTGACACTGGCGTCTAGTCTTGTTGATTCAGGCAGGCTGATGGACCAACTTTTATTTCTTGAGAAAGACTGCAGTAACATAAGCAATTTTTATGAGGAGCAAAGTGATTGGTTTCATTAAGCACAGACGAATGTCTTTCCTGGTGTCTTTTACGAGGAAAACAAAAAGTTTTGTGTTCTCTAGTACCAGTAGTACTAAGAATTTGGTAGTCTCTTGACAAGGGTCAATATTTGTCCGAAAAATAAAATTACCAAATCCTGAGGCAAGGCTAGGAACATCTTATCCTGATTAGCCTCATCATCCGAGCGTCCCTTGTGCAAGAGCAAAGCAAAGTACTAAAAAGATCAAGAAGAAGCACAGCATTTCCAGTGGTTTCTTTTATACACGGACGTTAACAGAATCGAATTGTCAATCTTATTAATTGAGCTTTCAAGGAATGTTGTTTTCTCATGGGGTTATTTGTTTTTTTATCTGTCGGCTCGTATAAAAGAAATTCCTAGTATCTACTAAAATGAGAGTGCAGTCAGTGAGTTGATTACATCTGGAGAGCTCTTGGTCATTTTGGCTTGGGCTAACGGAGTAACACTCGCCCATTCCACATTCTCCTCTATCATCAAAGCAATCATTCCCATAATCATAATTTTCTTTCATTTGACCTCTGGTTCTGTGGCCATTTTGCTTTCTCTCGTAAAATCTTTCCACTTCGTTGATTTTTATTTAGCATCGCCATTTTTTTCTTGAACCTTGAAAACAAAATTTTGGATTTATGTATAACTTAGGACTGCTGAATTTTGTGAAATAATTTGAGAGCACAGGCTAATAGTCAAACTCTATTTATTATTTAGCAACTTTGTTCAATGTAATATTACAGCAAGGTTTATGACTTCTAAGTCATTTAATTTACACAGTACGTTTAAACATTTAATTTTTATATATTCGGGCTCTTGGTTTTGGCATGGTGTTTGCCTCAATGAGTTAGGAATTTTTGTTTAAATTAATGACAAACTTTAAAACTTGGGTTAGGAAAGTATTTAAGCCAATTCTCAAAACTAGAAAAACACTGCGAATTCTTCAAATTTGGAAATTAAATGGTAACTGAAGGTTCTAAACTTAAAAATTTGGCCAAATGCCTTATATTTTTTCTTTGATTTTGTAATTTTTTTCCTACGTTAAATCATACGACTTAGCTTTTACTGCTAATTAGTTACACGATATATGCAAGTTTCATATTCACAGATAGCACCTTTCAACCCATCTTTAAATTTCCCTTGCAGTCATAGCCACAATAGTTTATAACATACATAGGAATCCTTGTTGCCTTATTGATTACATATGTACATACATCATAGTTATATCCAATGTGTTTAATTACACAAGTAAAACATTCTTAATTAATTTAGCACATATGACACAAATTCAATTCCTTAGTTTTTTTAATAAACCCTATCACATTTTTGTCATAAGTAGTCTCAAACAAAGGGCCTTCGTTCGGTACAAGGAGCGACGTGTGTGATAAATCAGTTTAATTTATTAATTAAGAATTCTGTGACCATATTTTGGCCTAATGTGACAAAGATGTTTGAAATTATTCGATTGTGTTGTTCAAGTATGTTTTTTTTTCGTGATGTTATTGTCGAATTCGTTTTTTGTTTGTCAAGGGCTCAGGCATCAAACATCCTTGTCTCATTTGGCAAATTTAAAATTGCTAAAAGGTCGTGAGTATTCATCACACCTCAGAAATTATTATTATTTAATTGAAATTCTCAAAACAGAGATTCACCAAAACGTATTTTTTATTCTTTGAGTTTTATAACAAATGTTGACTCTATCATTTTAAAATTCTGTTCCCTCATTTCAATCACGGCTTTGCCAATCAATTTGATTTCCTTTCCAGAATAATCCAACCAAACCTGACCATTTAAATTCTAATTAATAAATTTATAATTAGACAAGGAATAATACTATATAAAGTGATTGTAATTAGTTAGACCGCGTCGTAAATTAGCCTGCGGGCTACACGGTAGGATATCCTGGCAATTTTTTCTTCATTTCAGATTGTACAACTATTTTGCATTATCCTGTCCTGATCCCTGTTTCCTAATTACAAGGTCGGATTTACGAATGGAGAAAGACATGACACGATTATTTCTAAACCCACGGTCTACTCTACTGGTAAATACTAACAATAAATCTTTGATCATCATGTGACTTTTTAAACGCCTTTGGGTTTTGAAGAGTTAGTGCCAAATGACATGGTTTAAAATTAGTCACAAAGTAAGTCCGAAGCATCAGACCCTTAGTTTTCNCCCATTTTGTTTTTGAGAATGTGGAAAGGTACAAGTTGAAGCCTACGTAGGCCAGGTGGGTTGGGAATTGTAGGTAAATCATCATATCATCCATATGCTAAGGATAATTCTGACTTTGGGTTTTTGTGAATCCATTTTATTGAGGTATTCTTGAGGTTTGTGAGTGGGTAACTGGGTTGGGTAAGCTAAAGCTTGTAGTAGTAGCTCTCTCTTTTATTCTCTCATGAAAACAAACTCGTTGTAGTGATTCCAACGGGATTCTTCGGGATCCATTCCAGGTTTCAATTCAGCTGAGCCTCCAGCCGTCCCTGATCCGCATGAAGAAACGCATCTGTCACAAAAGGACAAAGACAAATGAGTTGAGGAATACAGACGAACCGTGAACACACATGGATGGCATCCTGACACACACTCCTACAACTCAACTCTATTCTCCTATCTTTCTTCCACCTTTGAGTCGAGTCTTCCAAAATACTACTCGTGTCTCTCGATTCCCTAGGCTCTAGGGCAGGTCACTAGAGAAATAGCAAAACCAACTGACTGAGTGACTCTCGCTCTATTGGATCTGTCGACTGTCTATCTTTCCACGCTCTGTTATTCTCAAGAACCGGGAAATGCGTAACCTGCCACCCTGGCCACAACTTTGTCTTCTTCGCACTTGACTCTCAAGGATTACAACAACGTTGCATTACATCACGCTACCTACCTCAAAGCACATTTAACTCCGTGAACCGAATATAAATTCTAATCTATTCTAACCTCAATTGTGCATTTTAGCTTAAGTTCTTAATGTGAAAACGTTACAACTAGCATGGCAAATTTTTAATCAACGAAACAGCACATATTATCAAAGGATTTTCTGACCTTCCGGGTTTGTAGATTGTAAAACAGCAGGGAATATTAAAAACCTATTCTTACATCTACAATACAAAGCTTGAGCTTAGAGTTAAATTTGCTAAGACCTCATTGGCTGCACCGTCGGTGTTCTACAATTTTATTTATTTCTTTTTACTGCAAATGTGCCTTTCTACCAACACACACTAGATTTGCGGTTTTCTATGCTTTCTCTATATCTCTGATAATGAAAAAAATAACCAGAATCTGTGACCTTCAAAGCTTTCAATAAAAATACCAGAAATGTACAATTCCTCTTCAGAGCATGTGAATTTTTACTAGATCAGAACGTTTTTTTATATTTTGAAGGGTATGAAAAAAGTTTGAGTAGTAGGGAAATCCTGTGATTATACTTTGAATCCAACTTTCTACTTTCTCCAATCCATCTCACTCCATCATTTCCACAACTCAAGACTCGTCATGTGTCCTTCAAAATGTTTCTTTTGTTGTTAGTCGAACAAAAAGGAACCAAAGATTTGAACTTAGGCACAGGCATAAACACTAGAGACTGACTCACTCAACAAAGCACAAGGGAAAAGTCAAGTCTGGCTCCCAGCCCTCGATTTAATAAAGTTGTCTATAAAGTTACAGAGTCTGAGTCTGAATTTGAAACAAGGAAGAAAATTGTATGCGGAATATAAATGACAAAGTAGCAAAACAATAAAGAACTTATAAATAGAGATTAACACTTCATTTTGGGAAAAGAGACATGTAATGAAAAAGTTTTTGCATTTGTTTCGTTGCTGCTCTGCTCTACTTACTTGAATCCTGCCTCTTGAAGATTATCAAATGCCTGTTCAAGGAACAAATGTTTGAGAAAGAATCTTCCCGTGTATCTGTCCAAAGGTCCACGATCCGGATCTCGGCTCTCATTCAATGACTCTCCAAAAACCTGTGAAAGTACAAAGGAAAAAATCCTTTTAGGTTTTAAAGTTCTGAACGCAAACGTGAGTTTTGTATTTGTCTTGAGTCTAAAAAGAAAGTTTTTCTTCGTCTTCTACGTACGTGGGTACAATTGTTATTGACTCCTTTGCAAACGACTTCAAGATGACACTACAAAATTTACCTCCTTTCAAAAGTTTTGCTATCCAATTACGGACACACAAGGAGGAAGAAGATGAAAGAAAACAGGACGAGCAAACTACACTCAATTATTGTACGTATTTTACATTCACACTTTTTTCTTTGAAAAAAAATCAATAAATCCTAAATTTTGCAAAAAGTCCACGTAGACCCAAAATCTATTTTCTTCCAAATGGGTTAAGGGTGTCTAAATGTAAACTAGCTCATGTAGAAGGATTTTTATGGACAATAATAAAAAGAAACCAAAATCTTCAAAAGTCCCCTTTCACCATGGACAAACATCAATCGAGTTTTACGATTCAAAGTAAATGTATCCATATTTTTATGTCTCCCCCTCCTTCCTACTCGTGTGCTTATTCATTGGACCATTTTAACACCCCTTGTAAAAATGACAAAAATTCCTCGAGTAAGTTTAGAGTCGGTCCCTTAGCTCCTTGGGCACTTTATCCTTATGATTGCACATAAAAAGGATATTCTTGAAAATTGGTTCTGTGGCTCCGTCATTCCAAATAGCCAATAGACCTATTTACTGGGAAGGAAAAATTCTTGTGGTTAGCATGGGTTTTCTCCTCTTTTTTAAAACTGATTAATCGAACCATGTCAGAACATTGCGTGCGTGTCTGTGTTAGGTGTTAAAGTATCACACTTCAACTGTAGTAATCTTTCTACTTAAATGAACGAGTCCATTTCGGATTAAATTGCCAAAGCTCCACAACATTATGTATGATTAATTCCACAAGCCTTGCCCTATGGCATATTATTTTAACCCATCTCTAAATAATATTAAATATTTGTCGCATAGGCCGGCCAACCCACAAGGCCCTGGTACTGTGTTCGCGTACTTTGTATACACAAGCTAAAAAGACCAATTTATACAATTCAATTCATCGTGTTGAAATGCTGAGCTCAGTATTGCAACGTTGTCAAACGCAATGCTATGTCATGTCATATTCGTACCAGCATAGGCTGGCAGTCAGCATTATGACCCTCCAGCGATTTGGTGTGGCTTAGGTTGACTTGTATAACAAAAATAGTTTGTCCCTATTGTCATCCCTTGTGTTGTACGGCGTGGAATGAAGAAACCGAGTGACTACACTATATTGTCCCATTTAGTCTTTCGGGTTTTTGTCCAGAGTTCAGCCCAGGCTCAAGAAAGGCAAGGAAAAGAAGATTCCCTCCCTGGGTTCTTTTGGGATTTCAAAAAAATGGCTCTGTCCAGAAACACAAATCTATGTCCACATCACACACAGTCAGTCGTGGGAATGGCTGGCAATGCCATTGCCATTGCACACGACGACAGTTTCATCCAAAATTCCATGGCTGCTAAAGTATTTCTGGAACTTTCTCCATTCTATTCACTCTCTACTACGTCACGCTACAGTCTGACTAAACTGAATAGGCAATTTCATTCAGATTCTCTCCTGTGCTGTGCAGTGGAGTAGCTTGGATAAATAGCCTGTTCGCCCAAACCCATGCCTGCCTCACCGTCACTTATTTCTACACTGACTAGTGTAGTGTGGAGAATACCTTTGGGAATCCTTGGGTTAGAATCTGAATACATTCACTCTTTGTACTTTTGGCAAATGAACCTCGACTTTCTCCATTAAAAAAGTTTGGATGTTTGGTCCTCTGCTAGGATGTTTCCCATTCTTTTCTGCATGGAATTGCCCAAGTCAAAAGTGGATCAACATCCACCATACAATTTCCTTTCTGAGCTGAGCTAATAAACCTGAGTCATGGCTTCGTACTCTCATGTTTCAACAATCAACTTTTGATGGTGAAGGTACTAAAAAAGGCAAGAAGGATCATTTGGATTACTTTTCAATAGTCAAGGGATTCATAGTCTACCGGTTTAATGTGTCTGGGTCTCGTGTAGCCTTTTTTTTAATTTTGTATCTCCATTTTCCTAGATAAATTCAAGAGCGTTGGGATCAATAGCGTGAAGCGAGTGGGTTTCATACCCAACCACACAGAATTGAATAGGAATCATTAGTTTGATCAGTCTACTTTAAATTCATTGTGAGCCGCGTTGTATTTGGACAAAACTTTCTTTCTTGACCAAATACAATTTCGACAAGCACCTTGAAAAAGGGTTGGTTCGATTACCGCATGATTTGATAAGAATTGGCCTTTTGGAAAAGTTGGTTCAAATTCCTAAAGAAAAGTGAGGTTGAAAGAGAGAGAGCATTGTTCATGGATTTGTGGACCGAGTGGTTGGTTTTATTCCTTCATTTCCGTCCGAGTGAGAATGTTAGAGTTTCACTTTGAGGGTCTAGAATTCCAATACATTCTGTAGAACCTGAGTTTCGCATTTTCCTATACGTACGTACGTACTCTGAACTTGTGCCCAGTCCATTTGAACTGTGGAAGAAAGTGCGGAAGAGAAAAGAGGCTGGCTAGCTGACTATGGGTGGGAAGCTCATGGGATACAAATACTACTACGTACAAAGTACAAATAGTACGAGTACGTATCGTACGAGTACGTATGGTATGGTATGGTATGGTATGGCATGTTGGTTTGATAGTTGGATGAAACCAACAAAAGATACTCGACTGACTCGACTTGAGTGTGAGTTTAGGGATCGATACTGCAGAGCAAAACGGAAGAAAGCAACTCAACGCTAACCATTCTCTTTTTCCCACTTTTCTTTACTTTCTCCACAAAAACACAAAACACTCAACTTATACGCACTGAAATTCCTAATCCAATCCAAAGAATTGACCTCTCATTCTTAAACACTAAATGAAAAACAAATTTGGGAAAAAGAAGAAAAAAACAATTAGGATTTGCCCTATGTGGAGTTGTTCGAAGGATTTTACTTTCATTTCCTGAGTGAAAGTGACAAGATTAATGATTCTCAATTAAACTGTTCCGACTCAGATGGTTTAGGGCCAAAGCCAAACGAAACCAAAGTCATTAATTAATTGAGTTGAACTTGAAAAATGGTCAGTAGAAATTTAGGGCTGATTTTTTGTTTATTATCTCTGACCACAGCTGCAATTGCACTACTGTATTTTTTTTTAACTTTTTTTTTGCAGTAAATAAATGAATCAATATGTCCTCGTCCTGCAACTCTTTAATCCAACCAGCCAGTCTGCTAACCCTTGGCATCACTTGAGTCTCAAGTTTGTGGTTTCCTTCCAAAACTTTTTTTTTCCACACGATAAAGTGTGACACTTTTTTTGTCCAATTCTTTTTCTCTGTGCTGAATGTATGCAGTTGAGACATTTGTCTAATGAAACGACTAGTTTCAAGGTTAATTTTTTTGCCAAGTCTGAGGATTTGGCTATTGGAAAATCCAAGGGCGTTTCTGGTCCTCGTAAGGAAAAACTAAACTTTTTTATGAACTTGGAAATTGGAGTAAATTTGTTCTAATCGCGTCTTTTCAAGTTAAACAATGAGGAAAAAGTGGGTAAGATAAAAGTGATATATTGGTTAAGAGGATGGGTGCATTGCAGTGGAACAAATTCTTTTTTGGTTTGAATGAAGGATGATGATTTATTACCAACTCACTTTCTTCCCTAATGTATGAGAATAGCTCGGAGGAAGGCTGAATATTGAAGATGACATAGGCTGAAATGTCTGCCAGATCTGTTTTTGAAAAATTGTGAAGGAGAGGCAGAAGAAGAAAAAAAAAGAGATGAGGATGGGAAAGTTAAGACTTTGAAACTGAGAAGTGTTTTGGGCATGCCACATGCCATGTCAACCCATTGCGGCCGCCAGAGCAAAATGCATTCAATGAGACTTGATGGAGAAAGTTGAGTTTGAGACAAGGCATTCTCTTTCCTTTCATCTTTTTCTCCCAATTCTCTCAAGATCTGAATTTTAGATGGACTGCAGACGCCTGGATCAAATGTAATGAAACACCCTCATGATTTTATGCACAACTTAAAATTATGTTTAGTTTTCATTCTGGTGGATCAAAATTCACCTACTGTTTTTATTCCATTATTTCAGAAAAATATTGAAGGGTTAT
>WJEZ01003617.1:0-10473 GCA_009869925.1 Thalassaphorura encarpata
ATTAGAAATTAATGGATCAGTGAGTCATAATTATTACTCGCATGGAAGTTACCCTTGGGCTGAGCTTACGCTCGATATCTGCATAAGGAGACGTGGATCTGATGAAATATTTATCCATGGTGTTGTTTTAACATTCGGAACTTTGTTGCTCTTATTCAGCGTAGGAGGATTCTCTCCTACTTCTGGGATGCGATTTTACTTGGGTAAAATTCTACGAATTTAATATTTTCAACATTTCCAAACTTCTTTTAAATTAATTGCTCAGGAATCGTGACGCTGTTGATTATATCTATAATCAGTGCTAAATTAACAGAAGAATTTGGAGGTTCAAAATTGGGTAATTCATAATTATCAAAATTATAGCAAGTTTGCAATAAAAATTTTATTTTTGGTGATACTTTCAGTATTTTATTACCGGATATTAGCGCTGTTGGCATTCATTTCGATATTATCACATATTTTGGTGGGTTTTCTGCATGATCGTGAAGGTCGTGTTCCAGAATTGGTAAGAAAATGTACTTTCATGTCAATTTTTTGGTTGAAATGTTTGAATCAAATCAATCGCAGGTGAGAAACATATTTTGTCAGTTTCGATGGTTGGAAACTTCAACAAATTGCACTAAACCTGAAAATGACGAAAAAAATGACAAACAGTGCAGCATTGACACGGAAGAAATTAAATCTGAGCTCCACACTTTAATTAAGCAGAAATTCGAACAAGTCGAGGAATATGGACAAGCAATGACGAATAACGGTTGTCAAATCTTAGCAAAAATCTTCAATCGGATTTCATTTTTGTTTTTCTTTGTTTCAACAATCATTTTTCAAATTGGATTTCATTATACGTTTTATAATTTGCCAAAGATGACAGTTGAGTAAAAGTGATGAGTTGTGCAAAATCAATCAATATTAAAAGTAATAACTATAATAAAACAAATTTCTCTTCTCAGTTCTTCACATGAACAAATACATGGATTCAGCAAACGTCTTTCACTCAAGCCAAGCCAAAGAAAATCGATCCAGAATTTCAATGTCACTAGTTCACAGTTTCAAGGTTATTTCTTGAGCTCATTGTATACAATACAAAGAGAAAGTAGGAGTGAAAGTGAACAGAACACATTGGCAAGGAAATCGATAAAACTAAGCTGTGCAAAAAAAAATCCTTCTTTTCCCAGTACCTCGAGTACTACATTCATCATTCTGGCCATACACTGCGTGCACACTTTTTCCACAGTTGATTCCATAATAAAAATAATTTTCAAGTAAAAAACTAATTCATTTTAATAAACCAATATGAATTTTAAAAGATCACTTGGTATATTTATTTCAATTATCTTGCTAGGTACTCCAATATTATTTGGTAAGCAGAATTATTGCGATTTTGTTGTGGATTCATGGAATTTTATTTTCGTTTCAAGTCTTCGGGAGTGAAGGAGAAAAAGACTTATTGGATAAATTGTTAAAAGAATACAACACTTTGGAACGACCTATCCGGAATTCAAGCGAGACATTACTTGTATCATTTCGCATATCTCTCCAAGCCTTGATTGTTCTGGTTAGTTATAATTGAGTAAATCTTTTTTTATTTCCATTAAAATTATTTTGTAATGTTCAGGATGTGACTTATCAATATATGGATTTTTATTTATGGAAGGAACTGGTAAGTTAAATTAAAATATTTATTTCGTATGAATTTTATTTAATCTTAATTTTACCCAGACATGGCACGATTGGAATTTAAGATGGGATCCAAAGAGACATCATATTTTTGATATTAGTATTCCAACTCATAGAATTTGGAACCCAGAAATAATTATGGATGAACAGGTACTAGAAAAAAAAACTCAAAATAATTTTACTAGGTAATTAATGGAATTAAATTTAATTTTCAGCCTACATCCATATTTTGATGGGACACAAAATACAAACGCTATTGTTCGATCCAATGGAAGTGTAACTTATGCCGCCATTGGTGTATACCGTTTTCCATGCACACCAAACGTGGAATATTTTCCGTTTGACGAACATAAATGTACAATGAAATTCCGAAGTTGGACAAATGGTGCTGAAAAGGTGCAAAAATTTTTGCCAAAACAAATTTTTTTGTTAGTTGGGATTAATGTCTTCTTCACTTTTTAGATTGATTTTGCCTATAGTTCTGACACTGCAAGTGAAATGGAAACTTTTAAAAAGAATCAGTTCTGGGAAATTATAAGTACAGATCAAATTATTATTTTTTACTTTGTAAGCTTGTAATTGTTATTTTTAAATTTTGTAAAAGAAACTAGTGCAAGCGTCAGTCGTCATTACAACTCTGATGCAGCTTACCCTTGGGCTGAACTTTCGTTCGATATTTACGTGAGAAGTCGTGGAAGTGACAACTTATTTACGCATGGGTCTCTTCTCACATTTGGTATTTTGATACTTCTATTCAACACTGGACTTCCTCTGAATTCTGGACACAGATTAGTCTTGGGTAAAATTTTAGAGATAAATGTTCAATTTTATTTGTAATATTTGCAACGTTTCATAATTTTAGGAATAACAACAATGCTGAGCGGTTCTTACAATTGTCACAGGGTAATAACATACTTGGGAGGAGTAGTTTCTAAATTGGGTAATTTAATTTTACAAATCAGCTGGGTGGAATTATTCAAAAACTAAAATCATTTTTTTCTTACTAGTCTTTTATTATCAGACGTTAATATTTCTTGCATTCGTGTCGATTGTATCTAATATTTTGGTGATTTACCTAAGTGATCGCGAAGGTCGCGTACCAAACTGCGTAAGCCAATTTATACTAGAATCGAGTCAACTAATTTATCTACACTTTTACTTTAGATTAATTAGATTTTTGATCTATATTTCACAGGTTAAAAAGTTATTTTGCCTAAAAGTCACTGAATTAAGGTCAGAGACTGATGAAGTTCCTGATGCTAAAATTTCTAAAACTTACAAATCGGACAACTCTGAAATTGAAGAAGGAACAATGATGCAGACGGAAAGTTCACCGAGCAGGGATAATCTTATTTCAGAACTTCGTGCTATGATTAATCAATCCAGGTTGAAAGCTTGTGATCAGAAATCAATGAAAAACGAGTGGAAAGCATTAGCTCAAGATGTGTAAGCCAATTTATACTAGAATCGAGTCAACTAATTTATCTACACTTTTACTTTAGATTAATTAGATTTTTGATCTATATTTCACAGGTTAAAAAGTTATTTTGCCTAAAAGTCGCTGAATTAGGATCTGAAACTGATGAGGTTCCTCAAGCTAAAATTTCTAAAACTTACAAATCGGACAACTCTGAAATTGAAGAGGGAACAATAATGCAGATGGAAAGTTCACCGAGCAGGGCTAACCTTATTTCAGAACTTCGTGCTATGATTAATCAATCCAGGTTGAAAGCTTGTGATCAGAAATCAATGAAAAACGAATGGAAAGCTTTAGCCCAAGTGGTCAATCGTATTGCTTTTGTATTTTTTCTAGTTGCAGCGATCGTTTTTCAAATTGGATTTCATTGTACGTTTTGTCAATTTTATTTTTAGATACGCAGGAAATGATCATATTAAAACACGACAATAAAACTACTTTTAAGATTTCTAAACAATTTTAAAACTAAGCAATTGCAGTGATACAAAAATCATTTTTTCATTCCTTACGTTTCTTGACGTAAAAGGAAATTGGTCTTGCATGATTTTCATAATGATTAGTCAATGGCTCCACTTCATCCTCATCGATATCAGCAATGACGATTTGTTTAATTTTTGGCAATGAACGAGGAATCCAATCAATGTTGAGGAAAAGCATTCGAAAATGTGGATTATTTGCATCTGCGATCAGGATAAGTTCTTCAATTCCATCTTTCATGACTTCAAAAATGGAATTCAAAGTAAATAGAAAATTGTCTGGATGTAAATGAGAATGTGCGGGTGTAATATCCACAGTCCATAAAAAACATTGCAAAGTTGTAGGAAGCCTAATTACATTCAAAGTAAATAGAAAATTGTCTGGATGTAAATGAGAATGTGCGGGTGTAATATCCACAGTCCATAAAAAACATTGCAAAGTTGTAGGAAGCCTAATTCTGTCATCATCTTCTCCAGGATTTGGAAAAGAAAAAGGAACATGGACAAGTGACAATTCCTTCAACACCTTACAATTTTGCAAATCCTCATTAGAAAATTTAAGACCTGTGGCATTTATGCTAATGGATTTCAATGTAGATGAATGATTTGAAATAAGGCTCCTACAAAGGGCTAGGACTCCAAATTGTTCGGTTAACTCAAGTAACGAATTACTAACTTCTAGTATGACTTGTAGTTTTTTTTGACGACCTTGTCTAGTCAGTTGAGAAATTCCTAAAATTAGGATTGCAATTAAATTATATTTATACCAATCGATTTAATTTTAACTTAAAATACCAGTAGAATATTTCATGAGAGTATCATACAGATCCGGGACTTTTTTATAAGAGGCCTTCATAGTCCGAACATTTGTACAGTCAGGATTTGCCTTACTCAGACACTCAGAGTAATCTTGATCGATAAATTTTCCAAAACAGGGACTATTAATATCAACGATTTTTTAAAAAAACAAAATGTTTCTGGCAAGAATGTTCCACTATTCTGTTCGTCATTTAAAATCCAAGAAAAACGATTTGGGTTAACTCTGAAATTTGAAATCTGACAACGCATTAAAAAAACCAAACTTTACATTTTTAATTCTAAACAACAATTTTCACCACAATAATTTACCTCAATGCTGAAACTTTTTACAGCTGGTAACCTTCGTTGCGCAGTGTCCATTTTTATCAGAGGAAAATTGAATTCAATCCGTAATTAATGAATTTCTATTATATTCTTCCTATGAAAAGATTCAGTAATGCCGCTCGCTACTGCTACTACTAACCATGTGAGTGAATTAAATCAAATGTTAACTCCGACACCAAAGCACTTCACCCCTTTAAGCAAAAAATGGCTCGCAATCGTAAATCGTGACTTAGCTTAGCAGCTGACGCCGACATCTTCACAGTATTTCGTGTGAAAACTAGACATCAAATGTACGTTCTTGAAAAATATATCAACATAAATCACTTTAGCTAACCAAGGCCTTAGTATTTTTCCTATCATGCGTCCACATGTGTCCAGGTAGAAAAAAATATTTTATTAATTACTAAAAAAGTAATAATTCATCATTTCTTGAGTTTCTTTCCATGTTTTGTATCGGAATGGCTGAAATCATGAAGGTGCTTAGCAGCATAGGCTGGAAACTCACAACTAGTCCAACTGTCACTAAATTTTTAATGTTTAATGTAATGAAAATATATATTACTCAACGAATCGATATCAACAGTCAGCTAAGCTATGGCTTTGCTTAATTACATTTCTTTTATAGGACTAAATGTTAGGGTGAAGTTGCCAAAAAAGAAAATTTTCTCAGGAAATACATCGCAGTTGATTTTTAGGCTTGTAGGTGGAAAGACCTCGATTTTTATTTAAATCGACTTCAAATTTTTGCAATGTTTAGCAACGTATTTCGTAGGCTTTTTATTTTTTACTTAAAAATGTCAAGTTATTTGAGAGTGTTTCCATTTGATTGGAGCGAACTTGAAGGTAGACTGTGTGTTTCAAAGTCAAAATTTTCTAAACTGGCTTTCTTCATTGTGACTCTGAGTTCATTTCTCTATGTTACATTTTTGGTAGTTACTTTCCTCTGGAATATTCAAGTTGGAAATATTAACTTAGTTTTTTTTGTCGTGCACTTGGCTTACATCATTGCTTTTGGGATTGCACTTTTTCTTTCAGTCTTTATTAAATACAAAGAGAATGAAGTGCTGAGGTTTACAAGTCAATACATCGGGTATTGTCAACAATTTCAAAGCAAGTCACGTACTTTTTAAAAGTTGTTAAAGAAAAAGTTAACTTTCCTTTCTAGGTCTTTATTTTAAAAAGAATGCTCCACCAGTTAAGTTCGCTAACGAGAACCTCATAGCAATAATTGTATTGGCTTCTTCATTTGGACATCCACCTCTTTGTGTTATTGGAAATTTATTATATCCGCATTGGCCATTTTTTATAAGTGCATATATGCCAAATGCAAATTTTTTTATAAAAATTTTGGCTTTGTTTATGCCATTCTGGCTCACATTTCTCGTTTGGGCGATCGTATTTTTCTTCCTTATAAATTTGGCTAATTTTATGTTTGCAACATCATTTATTACAGCCGAAATGAGGTGAATGAGTAAAATTTAACTAGTCATTGACTCAATAGAATAAAAATAATTTGATTTAATTCACAGAGCTAATGTCAAGAAGACTAGTCGCTACACGAAAAACATATTAAGAACACCTGGTGCAATGATTCACGCTTACCGTTGTCAACAAATATTGGCAATCTCAACAAATGAATTTTTACGTGACTGCTCATTTATTCTTTTAAATTCTGTGATGGTAATGTCTGTTACTTGCATCGTGGGCACAATTCGTTCAGATTCAAGTTTTATTATCAGAATTGTACTGGGTTTTGATTCCGCCATATGTAGTATTGGAGTCGTGACGGTGTATACCGAATTTGGTAATTACCATGAATGTTTCAAGAAATTGTTAGGTTCTTGGAAAACAGATACGACAAGAACGAGCTGTCGAGATCGAAAAATGCTGGGTAAATATATTAAATCTTGTCGAATGAGTCGGATTGAAATGGGCTCAGTTGGACAGTTTCATAGACAAGGTAGCATTCGCCTAGTTGGGAAAATCATTGTCTATGTCAATAAGGTGTTGATGCTTACCAAGAAATATAATTAGACAACCAACATGCTCTGAAATATTTGCCTTACCCAAGTATTTAAGAAAATTATGTTAAACTTGTTGGAATTTTGAATATGAATAAATTAAAAGTAATTCGTATGTTTAATTAAGCATAGTTTCTGTAATAATCGTAGAATTTTAGGTCGGTCAAACACGATTCTACACGATGTTCTGGTTTTGCGTAAAATTTAAAGTCATGCTTGAAGTAAAAAAGGCGATGTAGTTATTCAAAATTCTAATGAACTTGAAGGATTGGTTTAAAAATGTCTGTATAAAGTACAGTTGGAACTACACCGACACCGTCTACTCTCTTTAAGCCTGCATAACTTAATCCTGCACGTGGAAAATCCTACCGAGACAAGAAAAGAAAAGAATGTAGCGCGTGGCTTGGCATATTGTGGTAATGAATTTCACATCTATGCGATTCGTACAGTCTCACCTATCCCATTAGCACGCGTAGCACAGTGGTCAGAATTTTATGAAGAAATATGTAGTTTAGAGTTAGACCGACCCAGACCGTGCAATTTTTTCCAGTCTCGACTGAATTAATGTTATTAAAAGTTAAATCTAAGTTTTACCTTGATTTTGAGGTTAGATCACTATTTTTATGTTCGCATTCTTGTTAGACTTGAAGAATCTGTTAAATATTTCACGTCAATGGGTTTTATGCCAAGCTCGTGCTATTTTGTAACCTACAGGGAGTAACTTCATAAAAGTAGGAAACTTGTAATACTTGACGCTCAGTTTTAATACTCGTATCTTAACAATTACAATTACAATGAAGGTCTTGGCGAATTTTAGGCTTTTGTTAAAAAATCTGTACGTTGATTCCACTGCATCGGACGAAGCAATAATTTCTGCTTATTATGAAACATTTCGCCCAATTTTACCATTTGTATTTGACGGAACAAATTTTCACCCTTGTGTCGGGTCAGAGAGAAAATTCAAGATATTTTTAATATTTTTATTTAATCTTCAAACACTTAAATTATTCATTACGTCAATTCAACTTTATCTAGTAGATAATTTCCATCATACGTACATTATAGTTGCCCTCATGTCTTTGAGTATTACAACAACTTCATTTTTTATTACTGCAATTTTTAATGCACATCAATATTGTCAGACTTTAAATTCGTGGTTGGCGTTGAAGAAAGGTACGTAGGGTCAGACACGAATTTTAAACAAAATAATCACACGTTATTTTTAATTTAGGTAAACGTACTGGATTTACAGATATTGTGAAACCGCTATTCATAACGGTCTTCATATTTGGTTTATCTTTGTGTCTTTTATTTCATCGTTTTCCAGACAAGCCTTATTTTTTCTTTAGCATCAGCGGATTAGGTAAAAATGCACATAGGCTGGTCATTGGAATTTTTATGATTTTAGAAGTTATGATACAAGCTTACACATTTGTTGGAAATAATTTACTCGTGGATGGTTTCTTGATTGGAATGTTTCAAACCCTGTTTGAGAATTTGGAGCAATTAAAGTAAAATACTTTAATTGTAAGATTTGGCTTGAAATATTAAATTATTAATTAAATATTTAAAATTCGCAGACAAGTCAATAGCATCGGACCACTTGAACTATTGCAATATCGAACGCTCCAGACTTTTGAAGTATTTTTGAACAAAGGGACTGGACTTATTTTCACTGTTATAAAACTTGCATCATATTTATGCATAACTTATTCAGCAGTCAAAGCCGTGATGTCTGCCGGAGATCCCGAACTACTATCTGAACTTATAACAGCTATATCAATGTTGATTCCAATAAGTTTTCGTGTTACAGGATGTCTCATTGAAGTCGCACGTTTTAACACTAAATCCTTGGAATTATTAGAAACGTGGAAAATGATTATTCGATTACAGTCAAAAGATAGAAGACATAATATCAAAGCACTTGAATCATTCAAACCACTTGAATATTCAATTAACTCAATGTATACAATGCAAGGACATTCTGTTCTAACAGTTTTTCTCATCATTAGTTTCTAATATAGCGTCTGTTCTAATTGCTTATACGGAACAGTAGATGGCATGCAATGGTATGTATTAAATTGCGCAAATTATTTTAATCGATGTACCTTTTTAAGTTGAAGAATATACTCGAGCCTTGTGTTATTACATATTGTTTAATTAGCATATAAGTTAGCTTATCATAGCACTTTTACAATTTTCTGATGAAGTGCATGTCAGTTGAGTTGATTTGACCTGACATTAAAATATAATTTAGTACCTTAATTAATGTGTAGAGTTGACTCTCTAGCTAAAGTAATTGGTTGTAATGAGTTTTCATGTTTTGTGCTAAAATAGACATTAAAACAAATTATTCGTCGCTATCTGCACCCTGCCCTTGCAGTTTACTTAAATGAGACATCCTAGACTTGAACATCAGCTCTAGCATGACATCGAACCATCACAACGAAATTATATATGAGATGCGGATCTCGTTCTGCCCACTTTGCATGCTAATTCACTCGCATCTCGTAGTCTGAAGGTATAAAANGGTATAAAAAGGATTAACGGTACTCGGCTCACTTTCTCATTCCGAAGATTACCTTCCCTTGTATTCTATTCCTGTACTGCTATAATATGAGAAATTTAGAGCAGACAAGGTTAAGGTCAAAGCCAATGAATCAATTAGAGTATTTTTTGCATAGCAAATCTTGGTTGATTTATATTATAACCGCGGGATTACTTTTTCTTCCGTAAGTTTTTAATTTCCACTAAGTTATAATAATGTACACTTTCTTAATACAGAAATTCAAATGTGTCCATAGGATGCATGCGGCATTATTCAATGATAGCACTAGCATCGTTCCAACACATATAGAAACGGACAAGAACAAAACTGTGCAAAACTCTGGTCTTAGTTTGATTCGTCTAGAAGAGAAAGTTGCAAATTTAACCAGGGCGATTCGATATAGACCTTTTCAGCTACCACAGTACTACAACCGGCTTCAAATTCCAAATTTTTCCTTTAGTAAGTAAAACGCGAATGTGATGATATTGATAGAATATCTAGAGTACAAAATTTGACATTGAATTTTATATTATATAATTTTTATAGTACATGCCCGTTCATTGGAGACACCTGGTTTCATGAGTGAAAAAGAAATTAGTGCATCTGAGGCAAGCGGTAATCTTGCCCAACAAATTAAAACAAAGCTAAAAGTCAAATACATCACAGAAGTCAACGAACTTAACGAAGTAAGGATTTACATTTTAAGTTTAACAGGCTATACGTTAATTTTTCATTTTTCATTTTTAGGAAATAACTTTTGCAGCTGACCTAATTTTACATTGGAATGATCCTTTGATTTATGTAAATACTCTACGTGAGTTTAAATTTACAGAGCCAGAAGCTTACGCTCTAACATCAGAGCTTACGAACAAATTGTATAAAACATTAGACTCAGATATCATGACTCAAATTTGGAAGCCAGATATTTTTATTGGTAAAGTAATCTGGCTGAAATGGCTGAATTACTTTTTGTGGCTAACGATCTTTTATTATTTTTTAAAGAAAACACTGTCAAAATTGATTATCCAGAACTAATGAGTAAACCCCTGACAGTTCGTCTCAATGAATTAGTCGGAGAAGTGATTTATACAGCCAGGTATTAAAAGTATATAAAAATAGATGCATTTCGTA
>WJEZ01003618.1:0-10473 GCA_009869925.1 Thalassaphorura encarpata
GGATTCGGAGGTAAAATTTAATCTTAATGGACATTCCTCATTTTCTTTTTATTCTTACTTGGGTGCAATACAGTGAAAAAGAATGGAAATCAGTGAAAGGCCAAGTTAAAGCCAACCGTAGGCTTATTTAAAAACCCAGCAACCCCTTTCAAATTCGGTCGGATAAGAAAAAATCCCGAGGTTATTTCTCTTCTTTTCATTTCGTTGTCGTCCTTCCTTCAATTGAGCAGGTTTTTGGCTCGATTCAAACTCAATAATGTGGGAAGGGATAACCCCATCAGGACATTAAGTAAAGGATAAAAACGAAGAATAGGTTCATGGGCTTGAAAGAAGAAAAAAAGTATCAACTCTTTATTTGGAGATGATCAAAATGAAATAAGGAAGGGAATAACAATAGAATGAGGAATGAACAGAAATGAAATGAAGATTTGCACTTGTAGCAAGGTAGGGTGATGGGATAAGCCATTTGGAAGGCAGAACCGCATATTTTTTATTGTCAAATCTCAAACCACAGAAATAGGGTCAGTCAAAATTCTATTTTAGTAGTTAAATTCAAAAATGGCTAGGCTAATAACAATTTCCGTTGATTTTTGAGAAAGAATCCGGAAATTCTCTTACCCCTTTACACAACCAACCCTTGGAAATTAACCCAAGGAAATGCAAATCAAGAGCTAGCATGCGCAGCAAGGTTCAATTTCACCACCATTTGTTCATAGGATTTTTATTCAAAAATTAATTGCACTTGAGATCCTTTCTTGTACCCTTTTACCTTCAGATTCTTCATCCTGGGAAGTCTCCAGCCGCAAGGAGAGAATGAATAGAGGATTTATTAACGCATCCATGCTTCCCAAGATTTTCATTCTACTACTTTCAACACATGTGTATGACATGACATGAGTTCTTATTCCTTCATTCAAAACTCTTAACGGCCAATTCCCCTTGGTACATACTACGAGTACAGGACATGGCCCTTTAAAAATAAAATACAGGTAAGTATGGCATGGCAAGGGTCAATTTTAGCTTGGAGGGAAATCTAGTCAAAAATTCTCAATGCATTTTTAAATGCAAAGGCAATTTTAGCTTTCTAGCGGGGATGTTAATTTTTAGATGTTCGAACAATTTTCTAGACTTAATATGCGTACTCGTGGTTTACATAACATAATGGCGTCAAAAAATCATAATTTCCATCTGCTCAAATCATTTTCCTTGATTTAAAACCGAATTTGATGGATATTGATTGGACACGACCACACCGCCTGACCTGTCAGATTAATCGGAGGACTGAACAAAACGAGCCTAGCACTAGTAGCACGCCTATCCAATCCACAATACTCTAATGTATGCATGTAATCCTTTTTAAAAGCGCCTAATTATTTAACCAAGCATGCATGTATTCGCCCATTCTTATTTAAATGACTACAATGGATTACGTGAGTTCAACAATTGATCCAAGCAAGGAATCACTTTCATTTCACCAGGCAATTCAATATTAAAGAAGAAAAGAAAAGGAGTATCAATCCCCGCCATCAAAATTGTGTCTCCTCCTGCCCATCTTACCTGGCATTGCCTTTGTATTTGTTTATGTTTTCAATATGTATATGGAAATTAGGATGTGTCACATCACATATTAATCATTCGATTCTGGCATCCTGGTACAGTACAAATGTCACGTACGTTGCATTTGCATTACAAGTACAAGTAGCTTGTCGGATTTGGATATCATCTGCTGGTAGTTTCTTGTCAATATAAATATCGGAATAAATTTTAGATCTCTTCAATCCTTAACATGAAAATTACAAAATATTTGAATACCATTTAAATTATGAATTTCTGTGGAAGCTTTGTAGCTAAAATAGCAGTAAAATTTCGTTTGTACTATACGTAAGAATTTGCAATAAGACACACAGGGGTTAAAGTGTGTAAAGATAGTAATCTAACCAAAATCTCATTTTCACTCAAGAGTTTTACAAGGCTAAAATCTTGCTTTGAGTATTAGTTGAACCTTTCAGGTAAAAATCTGTTCGATTTGAAGATACGTACGTACTAAACCCATGAGCAAATCAGAGAGAATAAACTAGGGAAAGGTAAGTGTCAAGAAATTCAGATGAAACAAGTAGATTAGATTCAGATAAGATAGGTCTGGGCATGTCCCATTCCTTTTTCCATTATCTCAACTTTAATCAATACAGCAGCAACAGCTTTCTGGAATTAGTTCTGTGAAGTGAACCTAACGGAATTCAGGAAGGGCATGTGACATTTGTACTACAATTAGCACATGATTGAATGGGTTGGGATCAGTGAATAAATTTGACATTATTTTTACATTTATTAAATTTCCATCACATCGAAGAATCCTATTACATTTGACATTTTTTTGAGTAGAGTTTTTTTAATGCAGCTTGTAACGGTTCTGCGTCTTCAAATGAAAATATAAATAAAAAAACTCTCAGGTTAAACATTGTGGCCAGGAATCGGCTACTTGGCTATCATGAGTGATGATCTACAATCTGTAAGCTTAAAAGGTGTAGCGTTGGTTGTTTTTTGGTCTAGATCCTTGGAAAGTTAAGGAAAGGAAGAAAAGAGTCCCGGAACGCCGGATGTCAATACAAATTTCCTAAGCAAGAAGGTCCAGAAGTACAGCACAGTGTGAGATCTTACACCTATTGGAAGAGAGACAATTGGATTGTTTGGACTGCTGAATGGATGCCCACACACAGGCAGATTCTGGTGGTCAGTCAGTGGTCAATTGTAATAGCAACAAAACAAGAGGAAGATGACCACAGTCGACCATGATTTAGTAGATGCAAAGATAGTGCAGTGCAATGGATGAAAACTGACCATGGATCTTAAATCCTGACCAAAAGCCAGCAGGTGAGGTGAGAAAGCCCGTGCTTACTGGACAGGTACAAGATAAGTTGAGCTTCACTGATTGAGCAGATAATTATTGGAAAAATTTTGACAGCAGATATGTAAACAGGCGTAAGACTAGAAAAGGTACAAATTATTTTGTTTCAATGTCAGAGAGTCAAGCGAACAACAGTAGCAGATACGACACAAAATAAATACAAAATTCGTGTACAAATGTTTAAAATTGAACCACGAAATCAAATTTCGTCTTACTATTAGGTCTCAAAAGTAATTTCTTACATAAGGTGTTTCCCATTCCATCAACTAAATTACAGTGAGAAAAACTCCATTAATTTAAATTACCCTAATTTCAATTTCTTGGAAAGCAATTTGATTTAAAATTGTTTAGACTTGCACCGAACTGGTCAACTCTGACTCTGACTAAGACAATAATTGTCAGAATAATAGCGACATGACCTCCGCTTCTCATTAGAACCTTGTTCCTTGTCTGGTTCCGCAAACACAAATCTTACCAAAGGCGGTGACGTAAAACGAGAGAAAACACTAACCAGGGTTAGGACATGAGTCAAAATGTTGTAATTACCTTGCGGTCTGTGTATTCTAATTAACTTTTCATGGTCAGCCCTTTTTTCCCGCTCCTGGTAGTCAATGCAAAAGAAAAGGAAAATGGGCGTGGAAGGAAGAAAGGAAAGGTGACACATATATCTGACTTGGACATGGACGGACCTTTTTCAGACAGGACTGACCGGACCTTTTTGTGGCATTCCTAGCAGACACGTAGATTTACAGACTCGATATTGTTGTCAAAGTTTGAACAGGACATTTTGGTAGAAAATGAAAACGGAGCTCATAACATTTCTGAATATGATTGCAATTTCAAAGCGAGTTTTGTTACTCTGGAAATATTTCTGAGGTCATAAAAATTGAATTGTCCTTTCATACGCTGGAAAATTAAAAGAATATCATAAAATTTAGCACTTATTATATCAAAGGACTATGTTTAAAATGAACATAAGATACAAAAATTATTCCCTTAATCCAATATTTGCCCTTAGTTGAGGAACGATTGAAACAAGAAATGAATTTGCATTGCTAACATGTTCATGTCCTGTCCTTCTTATTTTCCTCCACTTGAATTCATTATACTAGTAATGAAAGGAGAAAGCCTGAAAGAAGCATTTGTTCGATTGTGGATGACAAGCCTCGTCATGGTGTGAATTACAGACTGACAATGAAGACCAACTTGTGTGTGAATATGGTAAGGAAGCTACTCATCCAGTACTCAACGAAGGAAAGAAAAATCCATTACCATCCCATTGTACGTTACTGTTACTCGTATGTAAAAATATTTATATTTATATATTTTATACTTTGTATTTTTTCAATATAATGACCAGTATGATCTTGTCATCATGAGAAAGCAAGGGGCAAGACCCGAATTTTAATTTATAATAGGGATATCGTGTCATTTTGAAAGGGGCACTTGGGTGGACAACCTTTTTAATAAATTGCACTGACTCGGTGAACAAACCCTTTTTTTGAATTTGTAAAGGATCAAAACTCGTGTTGATTTTTTGAGTGAGTGGATATGCAATGAGTCAGGGAAATTGTTGGCCGTACATATTGAATTGCATGGTTGAAATCTGGGTGATTAATTGGTCAAATTCGTTTTTAATAAAAGAATTGTAAATAGGGAAGGGTTGAGAATATAATGTCAACTTTTATTACCGAATTCTGTACATTGCATGATCATTGGAATATTTTCCGACAAACCGAAATATCCAGCCTGTATTAATTAGCCACACATTGTATGAAATTTAAAAACTAGAACTGAAAAGTCTAAAAAATAAGTACGCTTTTATTCAAGTACTCTAACAACAATGGGTGCCTGCCAAGTGAGAAGAATTGAAAGTTGGACATGAGATGACAGGACCCTTTGGCCCTTGGACAAGGTAAGGGCTTTGGCTAGTATTTTCCATTCTTATATTTTCCTCACATCACATAAACTCTTGAGCCAGCCGAGCCCTTGGCCCTCAAGATGGAAAGAAGAACCTTCATTTTAAAATCCTCATTCTGAAAAGCATGAAGAAATATGCATCCCATTCTAGAACAGGGAAAAGAAGGGTATCTAATCTCCGTGGAAGAAATCTGAGCCTGAATGTTTCATTTAGAACCACTCAAGTTCGTCCAACGTGTTCAATTTCGCTATGGATCCTTTGATTCAACCATGCATGGCATAGGCACTAGCACCAACGACCAACCTTTTAAAGCGTAATAAAGACACAAGAAAATGAAAATGAAGGGAAAATGCATTGGCATATGTTTCCCACTTGGATTTGGATGGTAGGAAAAGTCGTAAAATTTCTCGGAGAATATGTGTTAATAATAATACCCGACCAAACTAACAGCTCAGTAAGTAAAATCCGGAACGAACCCCTGAGGTCCTAGCAATACCAATGCCGTGTCATTGACAGCTGAGCGTTGCCGTTGCCGTTGCGTTGGGTTTAAAGTTCCCGGGCAGAGTGACGATTGGACGCGTGCCATCAAAATTAAACCAACGCCATGTTGTTATCCCTCCCGATGTTTAAATTTTAGGCATTCTGTCTAAAAAAACTTTTTGTGATGATTTTAGCAAGAATGAAATACGCACCAGAGGCTACAGTAAGATAAAAATTGCAGCCCACCCAGCTACAGCTTTACTTTACTGTGTTATTTTGAATCCGGGATTATTTACACTGCAAACCTTCCACATGTTGAAAGACCATTTGATAGTGCAATTAATCTTTGAAAGGATTGACATTTTTATATATTTTGGCATTTGGCTTAGGCTTTTTTAACCACACATCAGGGATAAGAGCATAATGTGTAGTGCATGATGCCAATGGTAAAAAATGAACAACTGGAAATCTTCAAAACAATTGTGCAATTTTTCTTCGCCTGCATCCACAACGTCATCCTTAACATTTTCTTAACCGTTAGTACTAGTGAACATAATACAAAACAAAAACTTGTAACGCGTTGCAATAAGTTTAAATTTCACTAGTCCAAGGACGACTAGTGTGCTAATCCGAAAATCTTTCTAGCAATCTTTACAAATAAAGAATGACTGTGACAGTAGAATTGTTCTGCATGCACTTTGCCCTGCTCCTCCACATGTTGGTACACCTGCGATGACAATTAATTCTAAACCGCAATCTCCTAAAATCCCAAATACCAACATTTTGATGACAATTGCAAGGGGCAAAGAAATCTAAATCCAACGTTCTGGCCCTGGCCATATGCAATAATGTGTTGTGTAATTGAATCGGAGAAGTACGACGGGCGGACGTCCGTTCGAACGTTTTGGCTGAATAGGAAATAAGACCCGGGGTAAGCACATATTTAAGTAAGGCTAGGCAGGCAGCTCAAAAACCGAATAGTAGTGGGAGTTGAGTTTAAAGTGCCCGAGCCCTTGTTGAAAAATAGGAGCCTTGCCTGGGAAGCCATCACCTGCCCACCGCACCGGGTTGTTCTTCGGATCTTCGGAATCGGAGAGCCACGTGCCGGAGCTGTGGCTGTGGGACGGACGCAACCCGTGTCCTGTCCATCGGGTAGGAACCGAACCCTTCTAAGATTTCCAAATGCCTAGCCAGAATTATATCCGAATTCGAACAAATAAATACAACACACATGTACTATGCTATCCTCATATTTTTTCTCAAGTGTTCCATTAAGATCTCTAGGGTTGTTCTGTTCAGTACAATAAAAAAGAGTCTTTGATTTCTTTCAATATTTCTGAATTGCAGGTAGGTAGAGAGCAACAAGTCCTCAAGATAAAACTCAAGCTGAGCATAAATATGATCTCTTGGCTTGGCTTGGCTTACGAGATCTTTTCATTCACAAGTAAAGTAAGTCTCCTTTCTTACCTGCTGGCTGAAACGGTCAAAGTAAACTTGAAATTCTGATTGTCCCTTCTACAACTTGCTCTCATTTCATTCTTCGTCTCTTCTTTGCTCAAAATCGTCAGCTGCTCTTTGGACCCATGGAAAATCGACACTGACTTGACAAAATGGAAAAGTCGACTAATCAAATATGAAAGAAATTGAAAAAAATATCCAACGTACATAGTAAAATCCAATAAATGTTCAGGAATTCACATTTTATTTTAAGATTTGATTTTATACAAGGGATTTTAGTCTCCAATTGGCAAATACAACTGGCACCTGAATTTCTCGTTTTTTAAAATCTTGAGGAGTTGAAGTGGATTAAGTCGTGTATGACAAGAGTGTTGAATGGAAAAAGCACTTGTGATTTGTAGACGTGAGTCTAGTAGTATAGCCATTTTAATCCAACGTTTTGTTTAGTATGTCAGAGAAAAGTACAACTCAAGTACTTTCTTTCGAATTGTGGGGCTAAGGCATGAAAAAGCGTTGAACATAGAATTCGATTTCAAATCAAATCAAGTGGAATTACGAACATCCTGCCTTGTGGCACTTTTACTGTTCCGTAGTACGTTCTGCTGGCTTTGACACAACGACAACAATAGAGGTCAGCTAGCCTTTAATAGGTAGCGTTAGAATAACCTTAGCCACGTAGTCTTGTCTCGAGATCACAATTGTATAAAATTCCTTGACGAAAGAAAAGGGTTATTCCTTCTTATTCAATGCTTTTAAGAAAACCACTCAGAAAATTAATTTTGAGGTGAGGAATTTTTCAAGCCTAATCCAGAAACCACAGGTAGCCCATGCGACTTATCCAGTAGATTGTTCATATTTTAGTGATTTAGGTAAAATTTTATATTCTTCGGTTGGAATATTTGAGCATGCAATATTTGAGCATGCGTTGTATGGCATACTTCTTGGATTTTATGTACTCATCATCAGAGTGTACTGAAAAGCAAAGCAAAAAGCACACCTGACCTTCAGGTGATGTACCGAATTGAGTAATGGAACCTATTCGTTCAAAACAACAAAAACTTCAATACGCAGCTAACAGCCCAGCAGTAAAAGCAACCCAGAAAAGTGATCAATTCATTCAATTCCCAAACAAGAAGAAGAATGGATGATGAAACCGCGAAATCAGATTGAACGGGAGACAGGCGTAACGCAGAGAGTGAGCCAAGCGTGCCAAACATTTGATGCCAATCGTTAAAACCTGGTTCACGCTAACAAAAGGGCAGCCGAGCCATGCCATGGCATTGTGACCCTTGGTCTGATCATATTGTTGGTCTGGCCGCTAAACGAGACGGACTGAGCCATTTCACCATTTAACTTAACGGTGCGAGGATGATGAAGCCCGTTTTTCTTCATTTGTAATCATCAGGAAAGGCAGACGCTGACGCAGAGGCAGTGGCAGTGTGTACTTTCGCCGTTGAATCTCGTTGGCTTTGGCTTTGGCTCTGTTTGTGTAATCTCGAACAATAAATAAATAGCACCTTGACTAGCAGCACCTGCTTGGCTTACATACAGCCTTTAGAATTTCTCTGATCTAGTTTATGACCAAAGTGTAGCTAGCTTAGCAACTCATCCTAAAATTCTATTATCCATTGCATAGTGTTAGCTCCAAATGTCCTTGCAATAAGATTACAGACTCCAGAGCCGAACAATCACCTGGATTAGTGAACCAAATTGTAATTACGAGGAGAAATTTGCATTCGCAGTTTGCTTTCAATGAATTGCGACAGAACAGGAAACGATGGTCTTAAAATAGCAATTCTAATCCCTGACGGACGTCATACAACAGAAAAAATTGAAAGATTAATCCGGGTTCTGGGGATTAACATCTTGAATTCGTTAAAATAATAGAGCGGCCACCTAAATCTAATAAATCCTACAATGATAAAATTGTAGAGGACACTTGCAGTTAATATTTTAAAACTAGTAAATGATCAGTATACGATGCTAATCTGATTTAATCCTACTTTGCTTACAGTTTAAACAACACCACTTGCCTTCCCTGCGAATATTTAGTAGTAACAGGTTATTACTGGTATTTTATATAAACAAGCGATTAATCACACACATCTGCACTGCAGGATGTAGAAGAATTTTATATACAGTTGCGTAATTGGAGTAGACAATAATATTTAGATTTATTCATCGCAGTGTAAGCAGATGCCCCTTTGCCCTTCACAATTTTCAGAATCTTGATTATATTCTCATTTGCCGTACGTACGTAATTGAAGATGCATTGGTCACAGTAATTTTTTTATTCCGGTAGTTCTTGAAAGCGTAAGGTAAAATGATGGCCATTAGGCAATCGAAAATAATTAATCACAGAAGTGAACATGTGTTGATTTATAAACAATGAGAGTATAATCGTACTTGTACCAATTTCCCAAGAATGACAAGCTACCTGATTAAATGAACCACATGCCAATGCCCACCCATTGTACTTCAATTTCAGATTTCTAATGATAGTTTAACAATTTGTACGTACTTTTGTTATTTGCTACCTGCTGCCGTCAACCTACAAGAAAGACTTCAACAATTCACTTTCCTCTTCGAATCTACTCTTTCAAAACTACTAATTGAAACATGAATCAAATGATTTCATTTCTGTCAGTGATACAATTTATTGCCCTTTTTATCCACCTTCCTTCCCGGAATTTATTACTCCTCACTTTTCTGGCCCAGGAAAAAACAATCAGTATCAGCCGGTCATATGCAGTCGATGTTTTCAAATAAAAAGTAACAATTTAAACTCTAATTAATTTCCGGGAAGAATTCTTGGTTCGTCCCACTTTCTTTTTCTTCTTTCTCCGCCCAAAAATTCTACGGTATGGGTTGCAACAATTACAATTAAAATTATTATCTTTGTACAGAGGCTGGACTGACATGATCTTTCACACCTTTCCTTTCATTTTCCGTTGTTACCGGGACCGTGCCGGGCACTCGAACCAAACTGCCGTGCAACAGGCTCTCATCTAAATTGATTCTTTAACCATCTGCCTATTTGTCTATAATAGCCGAATTCAGTGGAAAAAGTCTATCATCACATGTTGGCCTTTCGTTCATTTTCTGATAAACACTGCTCACCCGCTATTTAGGATGGGTGATTAGATTTACTAGAACGAGAAGAAAAAAAGACTAGGAGCACCTGGCTTTTATGACCTTTAGCTTGGCGTCTGCTCACAAAACATAGTTTGTCCTATGCCTATGCAAAAACAAAAAAATGCTACTTGCATATAGGTATTTATCATTGTTGAGCCTCCAAATTATGAGTTCATAACACATGGATCCACTCCATGTCTACGCCATATTATTCAATTTTCATGTCAAGGTGTCATAAAGAGCCCTTAATGGCGTGGTGGATAGTCACCTTTGGCTATGTAATCATCATGTATGTGAAGCCTAATTCATTAAGGAAAGAAGGAACCGTTGGCTCAGGCTCAGGCATGAGGCTACTACGGAAAAGGTTACTCCATTAAAATTGCTTGGTTGCAGCTTGACTTGGGCCGGCCGAGACGAAGTGAAAATTGAGATACATCGATCGATAGCTGAATGATCCTTCAAAATTGAGGAGTCCTAGTAAACAAATTAAATTCAAGTGTCCCGCTAGCATCGACCAACCGCAGTCACAACCCTATCCCAGTCCGAAGGACCACACGGTGGTTAAAGTACACAG
>WJEZ01003619.1:0-10473 GCA_009869925.1 Thalassaphorura encarpata
TTAATTTTTTTACCTGGCGAGACATATCTCTCGTAAGGTCAACCAATCCATCTGGAATGACATGTGTCTGCCTCAAATTTTGTACAGCCTCCTCGACTGACGCACTAGTTGGTCTCACACTAGTCGTCATTTCAGTTTTAGCAACGAATTTGGATAAATTGGGTGGGGAAAATGGTTAATTTTGATGAATTTCAAATTTTTAATGCGTGTGACGTGGGATTTTACAAAAAAATTGATTAGACATGCAACATGTATAATTTGTATTTGATTTTTATGACATAAGAAATCATTAGCTGATTAGCATAGCAACGGGTTCGTTTTCCGCTTCCGCCATTATAATTTGGTTTGACCTCAGTTGACCTCAGGCGATTTCCTCTGGGGAATAGTACTGTAGTCCGATTCGCAATGCATGCCTTTGAGGTAATATTTCTATTTATAGTCCGCAACCTCATCACGGCGATGTAGGCAAGGAAAACACTTTGATTTTGATGATGTGATGAGGAAGAGAGGAAATTTTTATGAGATTCCTTTGGTGAGGATGGTGACAGAGAGAAAATTAAATGAACCAACCACATCGTTCGTATCACTTGGCTTAGAAATGCGCGTACTCGTACATGTATATACATAAATCCACAATTCCCTACCGTTCGTTCAAGAAGACATACTCGTAAAACGAAGAGCCCATCAGTTCTTTGCATTCACATTCACGGACGGGAGATGTTATAAAATTCAAAGAGTGTTTATGAAACTGTGAATTAATGACCTGAACGAAGAGCGAGGAAGATGAAATATCCAAGTAGCTTATAGCTAGCAAAAATACGAAGTCATTTTCGCACACACTTACTCAAATAATTATTTTGGGCTCGGATTTGGTGTAATGTAACGTACTATCACTATTTTAACCCTAAGGCTCGCAAAAATAAATTATAGTGCAAGTATTTGACCAAATAAGTACTTCCGTGCCCCATGCATTATTTTTTAGTCGCATAGCATCTGTTATGTCCTTCCTGAAAATAATTTGTCTACGTCAAGCAGCAAAAAATTGTCAACTTAAATGTCGACGTGTCAATCTAAATAGATTTGGTGTAATGTAACGTACTATCACTATTTTAACCCTAAGGCTCGCAAAAATAAATTATAGTACGAGCATTTGACCATAAATATCCATAATAAATACTTCCGTGAACTGTGCATTATCTTTTAGTCGCACAACGTCTGCTGTATTCTGAAAATAATTTTACAAGGGAAAATGGCAAACAATTGTCAACGTCAACGTGTCAATCTGAATATTTTTTTCTGTTCCATGTCATATGTATTATTTGTAATTGACTTGTACAATTTCACAGACTTGTCTTCTCTTTAGGTTTCAGCTCCAAGGGTTGCAGATGCAGATAGAAATGGTAAATAGTGGTGGTGGTGGTGACTGTTCTAATGTTAATGTAGCAAAAAATGAAGCACATAATTGTAAAACTTTTTTATAGACTCGACTCGACTGGGGATGGGGTTCATTTTAATAGTTTTCGGGTCTCAACTCTGTAGCAGATAACAGCGAATGAATACAATGGGGTAGATTTTAATAGTTTATGTAGTTTAGTAGAATTTTCCAACCTTGTATGTATATCCTCAATTTTACAATTTTAAACCTCTACAGAGGGAACAAAACGTAAAATTTGCTACTATAATTAACTGGGCGGGACTTTTTCTAGCACTCTGTACTGTAATGCAATATAATTGTTTCCGTATCCTTAAGGGTTAAAATTGCAAACTTAGTACGAGTATTCTGTGCTTCATGTACGTTATGTGGATGGTAGAAAACATTTATTACAAAAATTAAATTTATTACCGTATGGAAAGGGTCGGAGTAATAAAAAAATATATACTCATTTTTCCTGAGGGCTGCTGCTGCTCAGCAAAGCTTAGCAAACTAAAATGCATTAAAAAATTTGCACATGAGTTGAGTATGTACAATACGTAGGATGGTTGTGGTGGTTCTTCCCCCCATGCAACGTATAATTAGGTAAAAACTCATAAAATTTTAGTTTAAGTCAAGTTGTTAGCTGAGCTGAGCTGGGGGTAAAAAGAAATTTTAAAACATGAGATTAAAGCAAGCAAAGCAGATGTACTATGTAAGAAATATTATCACAAAATGTTTATATTTTTTATATTGTAATGTAAGACGTACAGGTTAAATTAATAAAACAGAAATTTAATTCTGTGAAATAATTTCACATGTTATTTTTTGCAAAATGCTTTAATTTGAGACCACATTTGAGTTGTTATGAAACATTTTATTTTTATTTAGTTTTGCCGTGTCGTGAGACTGACGAGTGGAATAACTGCATTTGAGTTTGCTTGCAGAAAAAATGTCATGCTGGCTCTGGCTAAGGAAGCAAAATTGTATTATTGCAAATGCAATGCAGGGTAGAGGGGAAAATGACTTTTATGACCCTATGGGACAAAATTGCATTTCGCAGAGTGATTTACGAGTTTTCAGCTTCCGAAAATAACATAAAATTGTATACTCTGTATTGTGTCTGTTCTTTCTTTTTCGTGCCTTGTGTTAAATTTTGAGGGTGAATTGAAGGACCCAGTACGGCAAGGCAAGGCAAATGCAAACTTGCAAAGTTGAGTGGACTACCTGCTTTTAAAGTGCATCTACAAAAAATATACATAAAAATTTTTCTTTCACGTTCGTCATATGTTGTTTTGCAAATTTGCAAGAGTGCAGTGGATAAGAAGGTCAACTCAGCATGTTATTTTATTTTTATGCTGGCATTTAGTTTCACTTTCTTTACACTGAGAAAATTTAGAATTAATTTATTATATGCAGTCGGATATAAAATTTTCCTAGATTCATTAGCATTGGAGAAATCTGTTGTATGGTTTGGTCTTAAGGAGGAAGAAAAGGATTGAGTCGGTGGAATCGAATCGAAAGTGAAGGAAATCCTCTTTCACAAAAAATCTCATTTCCTATTCGCCCAACAAGACTAAGGCGGAGGAAAAGGCAAAGGCTGGTGGAATTTTACCAAATACCTGTTCCTCCGCGCATGAAGCCAAAAAGCCAATCCTATACTATTTAAGATTAAACGAAGTAAAAAAATTTAAATGCTGCTGCATTTTTTTATAAAACATTAATAATTGTGAATTGTAATTCACCAATTTAATATTCAAAATGAGAATAAACGTAACAATATGGACTTTAGCCCGAATGATGAAATACACAAGATACGATACAACACAAAACACGTACAGAATTATTGATTAATCTACTTCTAGTCTATTCTACTCAATTTCGCTACAGTACAATCCACAATAAATTCATTTTTCTACTCATGACATGATTTAAATTTAATATTTAACAATTAAGCCTTAGCTAAGAAGAAGGATCAGACTGGCCTGATTTAAGTCAACATCAGCCGTAATATCCTTACCCTTCCGGGTTACCACATTATGACGAGTTTTGCTTTTGCTTGTTCAAGCAACAAGTAATTATAATAATGTACAATAACAATAATTTTATAGTAAAGCAAATCTTACCCTACTTTAGTCATGATAATAAGCGCAATTTTTACTAACGAATCTTCGGCGCATTTTTAATTTGCACATTGGTAAATGCATACGCAACCAGAAATCGTCAAACACATTCAGAATTATATATTAATCTACTTCTAGTCTATTCTACTCAATTTTGCTACAGTACAATCCACAATAAATTCATTTTTCTACTCATGACACGATTTAAATTTAACATTTAACAATTAAGCCTTAAAGGATCAGACTGGCCTGGTTAGGTCAAGATCAGCCCTAATATCCTTACCCTCACGGGTTACCACAATATGACGAGTTTTGCTTTTTGCTTGGTTAAGCAATAAGTAAGTTTAGAATGTACAATAACAATGGTTTTATAATAAAGCAAATTTTATCCTACCTAGTGATAATAAGCGCAATTTTTAATAACGGTTCGTCGACGCATTTTTAATTTGCTCACATGTAAGAGCCTGCGCAACCAGAAATCGTCAAAAAAGTCGTTCATGTTCCCCAAAGTGTTGATTGGTTGATTTGATATGAATAATTTTATAGTTTTATAATTAAATTTACCAACTAGTCTAACCTTATGAAGGAAAACTAGAAATCTAGTTGGGGTTAAGTAATACATTCGGCTAAACTAACGCGCTTTAAGTTAGTCCTATATTAACTAGAGGAAAGCAAGTACGTTAAATACTTGTGCTAATTAATTCTAAATGGATGATTGTAAACTCTACTTACTAGTTAATAATTTGCATTCACATCACAAAGTTACCTTTTTGAGAATGAGCGAGCTTTCAGTTGCTCGCTCAATACTTGAAACGAACCGAGCCCAAGCCAAAAATTTGAAAATATTTAAACAATATTTTATATACATTGAATTAATAATTATTTTTGGCATGATTTATCAATAGTAAGTTAATAACTTGTGAAGAATACCATCTTCATTTGGTTAACATCGGTGAGGTGTAGTCATCGAGCCTTTGAATGATTGTGCCGTTCTTGCTTGCTGAGCAAGCCACATTATACTATAAGCTAAAACTTTAACACTACGACTAAAAATTGGTAAAACGTGGTTGTTGAGAAGTGAATAGTTAAATTTCACCATGGCCATGACTATGTGGATGACCGTGGTTCCCAGGTGGGTAAAAGTAGTAACTGTAGTACGGATATATTCGGGCAGCTTCTCGGAGATGCTATCGTTTTCAACTCATCTTGGGCTAAAAATCAATACTTGATATCAAATGCCTGCCATTGCATTACTAATTTTATAGTTGGACCCTATTTGATAGACAAGAGCTATAAAAAAACTAAAAAGATTTCTAATTCTTTCTTACCTTGCACAATACGTGAAGACGCGAGTTCAAAGTCAAATCTTGAATCCTTGAGAACCAAATATACCAAATGTAAAGTTTCCAAAGGAAGTCGAAATAAATCCATGAGTCCATGAAGAGATTCTCTCACACGCTCAAAAATGACTTCACCGCCTGAGCCATTCACACCTGCAAAGAAAAAATAAAATACAAAATGTCAAATCAGCATCATCAACAAATTCTGTCATGTTCTGATCTCATTCTTTCAGGTCATTTCCCCTTGTGTCTGGATTTTGCTAGGCTGGCTGACTAATTTTGTATGTAATTTAACCCGTCCAACTTGCAAATGCATTTATTTTATTTTTTTATTTTCTCCAGCAGCAGCAGCCAGATCTAATTTTTATTTATTTTCCCTTAGCTCATTTCCTATTTAAACATTTGTCATTTGAGATTTGCAAAGGGTGACGACGGCTGAGTCAGTGGCAGTAAAATAAGTTGAGTTGTGATTTTGTTTTTAATGTGTTTACTAAGCTAGCTACAGCTACGCCAGACGAGTTGTCCTTTTATCCGTCCGTGGATTTGCACGTATGTTGCCCCCATTAAANAAGGGTGACGACGGCTGAGTCAGTGGCAGTAAAATAAGTTGAGTTGTGATTTTGTTTTTAATGTGTTTACTAAGCTAGCTACAGCTACGCCAGACGAGTTGTCCTTTTATCCGTCCGTGGATTTGCACGTATGTTGCCCCCATTAAATTCTCAGTCAACGCAACGAACCCATTAAAAAGTCTGGGAGTGATTACGAGCTAAAACTTGAGCAAACTTTGTCACAGGAGCAGCAGAGTCAGTCACACTTCTTTACTTACAGTAAATAAAATCTGCACTGATACCATTTTCCACAGTTAAATCAGTCTTGGGTGCTGCTGCATGTGCAAAAGTCTCAGACTCAACTAAACTCCCATGTCTGGTTTTAATTAAGCAAATGAACTTTATTTACATTTACTTGATTTGAACTTAAATTAATGGTTTAGGTTAAAATATTTGAAAAAATACGCATATGACCTCAGATTTGATATGAGACAGATGGAAAAGCAGACTTTTAACCCATTTCTTGAGATGGCTTAATTTTTCTGTCTGGGCAAGATAAAGACTCAAGCTCAAGATGAGACTATGTATTGCATTTGCATCCGGGGAGACAGATTATGATTAATAAATCATTAATTGCATGGCCTGGCATGTCAGCAATGCTAATGTCTACATTTATATCAAATGCAAAAAGCCTTTAAAGACATGTTCAAGGATTTTCCACTATACTAATGTTATTTCATATTATCTGACGGTTTTTACTATCAAATCGAGTCATGCTTTTCTTTATAATTAAAAATTTATCCCAAACTTTTGATTTTTGCTCAAATCTAAAAATTTCATGGACAAATTTTGTTTTTCTGAAACTGAAATTTCTAATTCGGCTTACGGTTGAATATTTTTCTGATTGGATTAGAGAAAGAAGAGGAAATGCGTCAGAAATTCTTGTGCTTTGGATAGCGAGTCATTTTTATTTTAATTTTGAGATGAGTCGTGAAACAAATAAGGTGCAAAGGAGGTGAAAACTGGATGCGTGAGCATTTCTGTCCATATGGATGGACCATGAGAATGAGATTCGCATTCGCAAGTGCAATACGCAGGATATGAGGTAAGCCAAATTTTAGATGATGTGACAGGGAAGATGCAATTCCTATACAATGTTTGGAACTAGAGTTAACCTGGGAAGAAGGGAAAGCGTCAGTCAGAATAAACTAAGGCCAAGCCAAGCCAAGCCAAATAAGCCACGACACGCCCTGTTCTTTCAAACCAAACTAAAAGATTGGAGGCCTCTCATCTCAGGTTTCTAAAAATCTATTAAAACTAACGACAATTCTGGATTTTCAGTTAGTTGGATAAACTATTTCATTCCTTAAAGATAACAAACCAAACTAAAAGATTGGAGGCCTCTCATCTCAGGTTTCTAAAAATCTATTAAAACTAAAGACAATTCTGGATTTTGAGTTAGTTGGATAAACTATTTCATTCCTTAAAGATAACTTGTTAGTTTGAAGCCTGATTATGCCTTCGGCATGATTTAAAATATCCAGGTAGAATTAAAGACTTTCTTTTGTAGTATAAAAAATTGATTGGATTTTCAGATCAATCACATCAAAGTTTTAAATTTTGAATAGAACAATATGGCTAAAATGTAAAGTAGAAGTAGAAGCAAATATAAATTGTACGTAAATAGCTTTCTATTTCACTAATTAAAATGTAGTGCTCTTAAAATTTAATTAAAAGTGAGAGGTTTCCAACTAATGATTTCACATTCAACACCTTGTCATCATTTAATGGATTTTCTCGGAAAGCAAAGCGGAAATATCAATCCGGAGCCGAGCTGACTTGTCTTATTTACCAAATGGAAAATGAAAGGTGAGAAAATTTCTCAGTCATTATTAAAATGTCAAATAATCCATAAATATAGTCAAATTTACCAGATTGTTAACCCATAAGCGCGCCTAAGCCTAGTATTTCCGAAATTATAGTCAAAATTTTAGGATAGAATAAAAGAAACTTGAAATTAGAAGGAAACTCGACTTCAATTTGTAGCCGTTTTCTTAGTACTCGACTTGGCAATTTATTTTCCCTAGATTTACATTAGCATTTCACAACTTTAGCTAGTTTTTTTTTGACGGATTAGATTTTCTTCCAGAATTACACAAGAAGGAATCCTTGAAAAATAATTTACTGCACAAAGGCAAAAGAAAATTACAGTGTTCTTCTGTTCTTGTGTTATTCAAGTCTACTAAAGAACATTTTAGATTTTAGTATATGTGTAAGTTACAATACAATGCAACTTGCAATGCAAAGATTTTTACGATGAGTTACATTGGAAAAACAATAAGAAGAGATTGCGACACAAAATACAAAAGTTAATTTTTTACTGACCCAAGTCGTTAATTTAGACAGGCAAAAAAAAAAGAATGGAGGATTGTTATAGGTCAGAGTAGAAAGAGAATGGGTGTCATTTTGTTGCAAGGTTCAATTTTCTTCCCTTTTAAGTTTTCTCCGCCCCATTCTTAACAATAGGCAACATGACTGACAAGACAAGACAAAAAATTTTGTTCTGTCCTTATGTCTTTACGATCCCTCATTAAACAAACAATAATGCTCAAAACTCAAGGCTCAAGGGAATGTTTAAATTTTATTTTGTTTTTGCGTGTAATTTTTACTCACGTTGCGCTCTACGCTTACTTTCCTTGGAATAATTATTTGGCAGCAATTTAATCGTTATCCTTCTTAATTTCGATCATAATTCAATCAAATACAATCCAAAAAAGCTAATCAGGGCATAGGGCAACAGAACAAGGTCAGTTTCAGTTCATATATTTTCATTGTTAGATTGAGAATAAAACAACACAAAAAACAAGCCAAATTCGTAAGCATTATTTTACAACGTTATAAATTATTTCATTCTATTTACTGCTACTACGTTCGTGAATTAAACAGAATTTATTAATGGTTAAAATTTAAAATTTAAATTCTGACTTTTATATACCTTCCTTGTCGATGATGCTATTTTTGAATATTCTGCGTCACAGTCATACGTGATATTTAATAGACATTAATTATGTTTTATGCTAATTAGTTTCCTCATGATGACAATTATGCCAACCATGAGATGAGACAAACTCAATTAAAATATGTCCGACTTTCCCATTGGTTAAAATGAAATGTTAGTTCTGCGTTTTGTCAGCCTATGCCACAGGTGTGTTTAAATTTCTAAGGATCATTTTTAGTACAGTCAGGCTCCTCAAAATGATTACTTTTTACTGTACGCGGAATTATTATGTGTGTATGGGTAGTTTATTTTTTTATTTTGATGAGCTTTTGTAACTTTTAGAATCTGAATTCATTGAAGATTCATAGCAATAGCAAACAGGACAGGATGTCTCATCTTTATAATCAGCATTCAGCCAAGGCAGGCAGCAGGCAGGCAGATGCAATATATTTTCAAATGAGTTCACATAGACATAAACCAAGATTTGATTAGCACTTAAATCCTCTTCACTCTCAGATTGAATTCAACTCAGCCAGCCTGCATTGGAGAAGAATATGTCAGAGTTTATAGTCTTTACACGCAGAGTACTATAAACATTCCATCTGGTCCTCACATCACAGTCTAACATTTTATAGGCTTAGGCCCAGACCCAGACCCGTGGGTTGAATTCCAATGCATGGCTATGGCTGAATTATTCTCATCAATAAATTACTCTTCCTTCGTATTTGATTGACTTTAGTTCATTAAACACTCCCAAAACCAGATTTGAGATTTAATAGACAAAATATACATACTAGCATGTGTTGTGTTACTTATTAAATGCAACGCAAAAGGTTTATTTGATTGGAACCAGATTTATGGACATGTTGGCTGAGCTTGGCTTTGGCTTGGCTGGTCTTAAAATTTATGGATTTTCGCTTTGGTTATCTGAGCAAGCAAGCCTATTAAATTTTATGAAAATACGAATAAATCCTTCAGAATAATTTTAAGTAAAATTCCAATCGTTAAAGTTTAGGCTAACTCGTAAAATCCTGTAGGAAGGAATATGACAGGAAATGTTTTATTCTACGTGGTAAGCTGTAGCTGAATTTTGGGACATAATCCGGGTATTTTTTTCTATTTTAAATTGCACAAAAAGTTATTGAGATAGTCAAACCAGGTGGAAGAAATTCTTTCAAACTTTCTCGCTTTTCTTTCCAATTCGCCTTCTGTCTCAGAATAATAAAAAGTTTCCAAATCGAATCCAATTGGGAATTCAAGACGTTCGCTCGCCATGATTATACATTCTGAGACATTTCTCGAAACGAAACGAATTGAGATTGAGATTGAAATGTCTATTGAATTCTGAATGTGGCATGGCGGCATAGGTACGAGTTAGAAAATCTCATTTCGTATTTTAGAGTCTCGATCAACCCATCTGCGCCTAACATTGCCAGGGAGCAGAAAAGCCATGAAACGATAGAAGGATTTTAAAAGTTAATACGTTTTCCTATTTCACCCGAATCCTTAACCCTTAACAGTTGTGTTCCACCCAAGCAAGCCTGGCTTGGCTACTACGTCGTATTCAAATTCATGCAGAAATAAAGTGTGACATTTTCACCGTCGCATAATAAAATCGTTAAACTAATCGTAAACTTCTCCTGCCTATTTGTGGGAAGAAGTTGAATCGTAATTTTGGGTGAAATGCTGAACTGAAGGATTTATTAAATCGGACTGGTTGGCTGACTATCAAAAAAGTTTTTGACGCATGCGCATTGCGATTTACTTATTTTTAATAATTTATTTGTAAAAAATTCTTACCAAAATGTGGAAACATTTTTACAGTTGTCCGAAGACTTGCGAGTGGATCCGAGGATGTGATTGGATGTTGCCCCGTGGGAGAAGGATGAGCCGAAGAATTCGTCGAAGAAGCTGATGGGATTGAAGAATTTGGAAATACAACTGAAAATCCAGAACTGCTATGCCGACTATGTGAATGATTATGATTTGGCGGAGAGTTCTTTCGATTTCCATGAGATTTTGAGCGTGGTTCCCCTGTGATTTCTAAGACTGA
>WJEZ01003620.1:0-10473 GCA_009869925.1 Thalassaphorura encarpata
TCCTAAATCTCGAGCATTGGCCAAGGCAGTGGACAAACCAATGATACGGAGTTTGCGTTGAGTATGCTGACTAATGAAATTAGTTCGACTAACGATGACTTCAAGCACAGGGCCACGATCTTCACCCAGCAAATGAATCTCATCAATTATGATTAAACTCACAGCCTAAAAATGAAACAAAAATATCAATTTAGCTATGAAAGGTCAAAAAAACTGAATTTTGGTGAGAAGAATAGTCAAAAGTATAAAGTTTGTGTCAATAAAAACAGAATTTGTGTAAAGACGACTGAGTTAGGATAAATATTAAAGGAATTTGATTAAAAATCAATAATTTATTTCATTTTTACCTGAACATAACTTCTCGTATGCCAACTGCGACTAATTCCATCCCATTTCTCAGGAGTTGTAACAATGACATCTGCATTTGTAATTGCTCTCACATCCGGGCTTACATCTCCAGTCAATTCCACTACTCGTTTCCCTAGCTTTTGCTCCAACCTTACTTTCCAATCGAGTATCCTTTCCCTTACAAGGGCTTTCATAGGGGCAATGTACACAACTTTGGTTGTAGGATATTGACGAAATACACGAAACATTGCAATTTCAGCAGCAATCGTTTTTCCTGACCCTGTCGGTGCTCCAACCAAAGCATTTGAATCCGTGTGATATAAACAATGGAAAATTTGTGTTTGAATTGGATTAAAAAAATGGAATCGATAAAGGAGTTCAAATCTTGTGTCACGAAGTGCAGAAATTGGCAATGGGTCCAAATCCAAAAGATCAGTGTGTGGTGGATGAAGTTCCGGAAGAATCAAATGTTTAAAGGAAACTGGGAATGTTTGATTGGAGCCCAAAAATCGGTCAGATACAATGCGAATGTAATATTGGGCTGGGAGTGGCTCTGTAATGGGAATTGTAAACACGAGCTCTTGCTGCTCCTTCCGGATTACCTGAAAAATTATTACAAAAATAAAATTACAAAAGATTTCTACAATTTTGAATTGAAAACTTTACCTGTTTCTTAGTCATTATGAAATACTCATAGTGATACATGTAATTATTATCCGGATCTTCAACCCAAACCCAAAAACTTTCAGAAACATTACCATGTACTCGGTCATTCCAACTAAACACACAAAAAATAAAAATTTAATGCTATATACTTTGCTTAAAAATATGTAATTCGTTCCTCTTACATAAACTCAGGATTGATGACAATTCTAACACGTAGAACATTTCTCGTAATGGGTTGAATTCCAACTTGAGCATCTAACAAAGGAAATTCTTCAGCACAGCGTTTGACGGTTGCTCCCATTTTTTGATGATTGATTAAAGCTCCAATTTCATCCGCTGACATTTCCCTCAAGTGGTCAATGCTCAATTTCTTCTTTTCCAATTTTTCCATAATTTCTGGGCTTAGGATTTTAAATTGCCTAAGAGGATGAGCCGTGTCCCAAAGTTGTTGATCTAACATTTTACTAAATTCAAGGAGACGGTTCGTAAGCAAAGGATTGCATTGGCGGAGAACGACTTCAAAAAAACCTCGGCAGATACGGATAGCATTCTGAAAATCCAAAAGGTCAGATTAGGTCAAAGGTCACATATGTGTGTCAAAAATTAGATTACCTGAATGACATATTGCTGATCTGACATGAGTGAAAAGGATTTTATGAATCCACGAGAAATATAAGTTTGAATCAAAATCCCAACTTTTCCATGAACATGCTCTGCACCACCCCAAACTTTTAACCAACAATTTTCTCTCGTTAATTCATCCAACTCATCCAATTCTTCATCTCGAACTTTGAGTTGTTCAAATTCAGATGCACGTGTGATCATCATCAAAATCGAATCCATGGCCATGACAGGATGCAAAATTTCATTGAAGGATTCAACCGTATCATATTTAATATAAAAATGACTTGCAGTCCGTCCCAAATCTAAGTAAACAAAAATATTTTGTAAAAATTTAAATTAATACATCTAGAATTAGTACATTTTTACCTGTAGAGAACAAATATTCTGTTCTTTCATCAAAACGAATCATTTTTGCTTTTTCTAGACTTTTGGCAGCATGAACAATCAGTTCTTTTCTTCGAATCGTGAGTAAAGGATCCTCCTGTGCTTCACCCCATTGCAATCCATAAGTTTGAGGACTTCGTCTCATCCGAATGTAAAGATAAGTGTAAGTGAGCCAAGTGACTGCTTCGTCAATGTTAGACACACTCCCCAAAGCAATCTAATTTTTTATAATTCATAAATTCAATTCAATTTTCCTTTAAAAACAATTTTTTCTTGTCTTACGTACCTCAGCATTAAGATTATCCGCCAAGAACTTGACAAAATTACTCTCAATGGGGAATTGATTGGTTAGAAGGCTAAGATAATGAGCCAATTTATCATGAGTCGTAATAATCGTTCCGTGACCTTCCTTGTCAAACTGTGGACGTCCAGCTCGACCAAAAATTTGAAGTACGTCCAAAATTCCTAAATCTACAAAAGCTCCTTGCTTCGAGTCGTAGATTTCGGTTCCCTATAACAAGAATTTCATTAGTAATTGATCAAATCTTAAGCATATTTAAAATATGTTACCTTAATAATTACAGCATGAGCTGGGAGATTGACTCCCCAAGCTAACGTAGCTGTACAAACTAAAACTCGGACAAATCCATCCGCAAATAATTTTTCTATCAATGTCCTATCTGCACGTAGAAGCCCAGCATGATGAACACCGAATCCAGACTGAAATAATTCTCCCAATTTTTTATTTCTGGATCTTTCTAAGGATTTGAGTGCTTTTCCATAGTCACTTCGACTTTCTTCATTTGATTTGAACATAAAATGTTCAAGCTGCCCTGCTTTTGAGGCAATTTCAATCAAAACCTCAGCTGTTTTAATCGTTGCATTTCTTGCGTGGACAAATACCATAACCTAAGCCAAAAAACTAGATCAAGTTAATAAAAAAAATTGATAAATTAAAATTAATTTTAATTTGTTCTTTTTCTACCTGATGGCCTGCTGTGACCATTTTGAAAACTTTATCGTAGCAGCACTGATCCATTTGCCTCTGCTGATCCATCATCCCAATGGCCTTGACCCCAATAAAAGTTTGACTCAGAGGTACAGGGCGAAATCTTGAATCAAAATAAAAAAGTCCAACTCGAGGATTCACTCTAAGAAATTGGGCTACGTCACGATAATTTGGTAAAGTGGCTGAAAGTCCAACAATCCGAATCATTCTTTGAGATGACTCAACCTAAAAATTAATTAAAATTTCGGATTTAATTAAATTAACAATTAACAATATCTTGAATTTTAATTTACCTGTCTAAGGGTTCGAGCCACCAGTGATTCTACAACAGGTCCTCGATCCCCATGCAACAAATGAACTTCGTCAATAATCAAAAGTTGAACGATTTGAGCCAATGCAACGTCTCCAGTAGATTTCCTCGTCACGACATCCCATTTCTCTGGCGTTGTGACCAAAACCTGAGTTTGTGTGATTTCAGCTTTGGTCAGTTGCATATCTCCTGTCAATTCTCGGACGACAACTCCTAATGGGGCAAGTCGTTTGGAAAAATTAGCTGTCATTTCAGCTGCCAAGGCTTTCATTGGTGCGACGTAGACAATCTGCATACAAAAAAATTAGGTAAGGTCAAAGGTCAGGTCAATGTTTCTCTTCTTACCTTAAATTGGTCTTTCTTGATCCCACCACCTTCCATATTATTAACAATACAATTTAGCATAGTGAGCAAGGCGATATTTGTTTTTCCTGCACCAGTTGGGGCACAAATCAGTAAATTCTCATTCGTCTTATACGCTGTTTCATAGACCAATGACTGAATTCTATTAAGAGCAGTCATTCCCCGAAATACTTCTTGAGCAAACGAATCCAATTGTGATATTTTGATGAGTGGTTTGGCAGCTGCTCTAGCAGGGACAGTTTTCCCCTCCAGGGGAATATTGACCTCTTCAAAGTCCAAAGTTTGATGCCTCGTCATGCTCTCAGGCAAAACAAGTTTAACTCCAGAAATAAATCCAGCTTTTTGACGAGCAGCTAAATTATCATCGTAGACATTTGGTAATTCTTCTAGCTGAGAGTTTGAAGCATATTGTTGAAATTTTGATCGCATTGAATTCCCTGCGTTGATTTCGGCAGTTTGAACAGCAGCAGAATTATTAATTACTGAACCCCCAGATTTCATTGCTTTTCTTTCTTCTTTTCGATACATTTTTTCTAGAAATTTTTCCTCAGCAGATTGAATTTTGACTCCAATGACTGGGTGAGATTGAGTAGACGAAGAGGCTTGGACTTGATTCCGAACTGCTTGGGCCAATGCTTCTTCCTTGTTAAGATTTTTCATGATTTTGACTCGATTCTCTAACAGTTGAGTGATCAAGTCCAATTTTTCAAAACCCAAAAGGTCAAATAATAATTCTTGGATTTCATCATTAGATTTCCCTGAATTGAGTATATTGGTCAAGGCTTCCATTACATCTTGATTTCCCACAAGGTTGAGCAAATGAGTTCTGTCCCATAATGGAATATCCGCAGCAACGGGTTTTTCTGCCTTAGCCTTGACAGAATTAACAAGATCGGGCATTGGCAAAGAATTCTGCGAATTTGAGTCTAAGGAAAATAATGCCATGACTTTTTCATCCTCTGTGGGTTCAACGCCTAGACCTAAGCCACCGTTATTACCACCACGTCGTTCTCTTACAGCTTGAATCGAAATAAACGGCTGAAAAGCTACGGCATCATCTTCTTCCCCAGCTGCAGCTGGATTAAATTTCTTGAGTCCTTTAATTTTCCCAAAAGGAAATAATTTTGTATCATCTTCATCATCTTCATCACTTGAAGATTTTCCATTTCTCCAAAGATTTAATTTACGCCCAAGAATCGTCCTTTGTTCTGAATTTAACCAATTCAGCAAACTACTAAAATAATGTGCCACACGACATGCCAATTTGTAATCCAAATTTCCAAAATATTCTTTAAGGGAAGACAACAGTCTTTTGCTTGGGGTCGTTGGCGTCGAGCTCCCCCCATCTTCGAGGAAAAGATATAGGAGCAAAAATGCAGTTTCGTCGGCAGCAGAAGCTCCGGCAGTAGTCGGCAATGCACTCAAGGTAGAAAGTTCTTTGGCCAATCCGTAGATTTTATCACAGTCATCCGTAACTCCAGGAAAATTAGAAGGGTGAACCGTTCTAAGAAAATAATCACGAACGGACTCCCAATGACGTTTCCTGACAGAAAAAAATAAAAAAATTGTCAATTTTTTGGATCATACTAAATTAATTGTGATTTTTTAACATACTTTTTCAAAGAACGAGCAATCCTAGACTTTCTATGTTCAGCCAACCCAGTTTGATGTTCTTTTAGGGTCACCCATGGTTTAAATGGAAGATTTAACCTAGCTGGGTCAGAGGGCAACATGTTAAGGGACACATTTCTCAAATATTCTGTAGATCTTGGGCCCAAAAACATGACATCTGAACCTGAGCCTCCCGTATCCATTGCTGCTGCTTCAGGCATTTTAAATTAATTAACTTTAATTACTAACTAGAATTTTAGAATCTAGACTGGGTGGATACAAAAATCTGTCTGTGAGTTGTGTGACTCATAAAATAAAACTACAAAAACCGAACGTATATCTGAATTTGCCACTCTGGTCCTATGTGGACATCCTTGGCCCGTGTATTCAGATGGGCGCAAAATTGAAAGGATTTCATGGTTCCGGCTGAGCTGAATTGATAAAATTCAGATTACAAGAACCAAGAAATGAATTATTTTGTAATCGTGGCTCCAATCCTTTCACTCTTACTCGGATTTATTTTGTGTCAAGTTGCCGTCATTTCTGCAAACATTATTCACGCAATCATTCTATTTTGTAATTCTTATTGGGAATTGGCAGGTAATTAACATAAAAATTATAAGACGAAAACGAAAAATGCTGACCAAAAATTAACATTGTTCTTGTTTTTTCTTGCAGAAAATATACTGAGCTGATAAACCGAACCGAGCACCTAGCCTAATTAATTAAAAATGGCAAATCCAAACCCAATCATTATTAAAAAGTTGGGCGGGTCTGGTCCAGGGTCAAGTAGCAGCAGGGGCTCTCGCCCTCCCCCTGTGAGAATTCCTGGAGTATTTCCATCAGTCAGATTTGGAGAACAAGTTGTTTCTACTGGAATTCCTTCTCTTGATAATTCCATCGGCGGTGGAGTACCTCTAGGCTCAATTCTGCTGATTCGTGCGTAAAATTTAATTTAAAAGTGAAAGTGGGATTTCTGCAATAGTTTTTATTAATTTGTGGTCATTTTTGTTTGTTTTTACAGAGGATTCCTTCATGTGCACTTATGCTGACGTAATTTTGAAATGTTTTTTGGCCGAAGGTGCTTCTTACAGTCATTACATGTTCATGGCTTCCGGGAAAACTACGCCTGGACAATTTATCCAGGAACTTCCGTCCATTAAACGGGAAGCAGGTCAAGGGGACAATCCTTCCAGCTCTGCAGAAGATATGAAAATTGCATGGAGATACCACCAAGGGGTCGGAGGAGGAATTCTTAAAACACCCAAGAAATCAAAATTTGAATTCAAGAAAAGGACAAGTGTAGAAGAATTGGGTGGACAAAGTTCTCGCGTGACCCTGAGTCAAGTCTTGGAAATCAATGCCAATGCTGAAGACTTAAATTCTCCCATAGGAAACTACATGGATATTTTGAAGGAAATTGCAGCGTGTGTCCTTGCCCTTCCACCTTCTGGGGGAATTCTCAGAATTGGAATCTCTCATTGCGAAGAACATGTTTTATCTAGCCCTCAATTTATTGCTGGATTGAGAGCTTTGGTCCGAAATGCTCCTGTTCCTGCTTGTGCAGTCATCACTCTTTCTACGCTTAGCTCAGAGTCAATGTCAAAGACAAATCTTCAGTTCTGTGAACAATTCTCAGATACCGTGATTCACCTTCAATTGATTTTGGATGAGGATAAAAAGGCAGAACTTGGGGACATTGATGCCCTTTGTAAAATCACAAAATTGGCTTCAATCAATTCCCTAAAATTAGTTGCGTCGCCTCGGGACTTGGGATTGATTTTTCGAAAGAGACAAATTATGTTTCAAGTAAAAATACACACATGCCAATAATTAAAAATATCTATATTAATTAATATATAAAATTCTTAGGAGCTACATCTCCCACCCGAAGGTGAAAACACGGTGCAAAGGGAAGTTTCAACTTCAAAAATGAATAGAATTGAGCAAGCCAGCAGTGCCTCTTCTGGTGGCTGTGGAACAACCGTACAAGGAAAATCCATTGATTTTTAATTTAATCAAAATGAAAATGACAATGGTAATTTATAATTAAAAAGTTCACTTTTTGCAAAGTAAATTGTTAATTATTGGAATAATTGCTTTCCTTGGCTGAATAATTTTCTGCAAAACGTCCAAATTCCCTGTTCGCACTCGAAGTTCTCCCAAATCCACTACGAGAACATCTCCTTTCCTAAAAAAGCAATCATAATCATGTGTAATTAGCATAGTTAAATTAATTAGCATGGATTTACAAATCTAAATCTCCATCCTCAGGAATTATAAAATAAGGGGACACAAAATCAATTTCGATGATGAGTTCTCCACGGGAATGAACCAATCGCTTGAAACTAGCTGAGGCATCTTCTGTAAATTCATGGATTTTGTCCTCTGCCTGAATTCTGGAAATTCAAAAAAATTAGGTCAAAGGGCACACTTGGAAATTTTAATTTGTATTTTTACCGTGCTAATTGAATATCCGGTGCAGGTGTAAAACACCTGGCAAGCTCATCCATCGTTTTCCAATGATAAACGACCTCCAATGCTTTCCCAATAATTTTGATCCTCTTCTGTGCCCCAACCATATCCAATGGAAAAGTTTCATAACAAACTTCAAGAAAATGTTCACACTCATTTTCTTTTTTAACTTTTAGAATGATAGGATAAACTCCTTTGTCATTTGGGAAACCCAATGCAGAAATATCACCCATTTTCGAATCAATTTTGACAGCTTGATTAACGGGACGATAATAAAAACTATTTGTGAAATTGTCCAAGTATAATTTGAGTAGAGGCGAATGCCTAAATTTCCCTGGAACTGAGCCTGGACTAACTTCTTTCATGAGAACGTTGAGTTTTCTTAGAGTGAATTCTAGATGAAATTCCACATATTCCTTTGGACAATTCATGATTGAAGGCAAAGCTTGATTTGTGTAGCCGATTGCAGTGTCTAATTTGTGTTTTTCTTCATCATTTAAATTTGCATCCAAGGCCAGAGTCAGTAGAGTTTCTTCTGTTCCAGATCCACCAAGGCCAAAGCCAATGTAATTTCCAATCATGCCAAGCCATCCTTGAGTCTGACGACGATGAGTTTCGATGCGCTCTTGTCTTTGTTTCTTTAGCTCAATTTGCTTGCGCACGAGAACAATGTTAAAATTATCAAGGTCATGCTCACAGCTCTGAATTATTTCATCCACATCTTCCGCTTTTTGAATGTGTTTGCGATAAAGTGCCTGAAATAAAATTGCAACCTGAATAATCGTAAAATTTTCAAACGATGACACTTACGCCTTGATAAGTTTTGCATAATGCACGATGAGTTTTAATTTTGTCCCAGTTCCAGTCTTGCCTTCGGCGTCTGATTTCAGTCAAAATGCAATTTATCGCAAATTTCCACCTGCAATGCAAGTCACAATTTGTATAGTCAATTAAATAAAATAGAACTTGAGCACAAAATACTCAGTATTATTACCAGATTCTAGCATTTCCTTTGTAGGTTTGAACATTTGGTCTTAATTTTCTCCATTTTCTCCCTTGGGCAAGAAAGCTGACTCCATCAACAAAATGAATAATGCTGTTGAATTGAGTACTTGCGATTCCTTGGATAAAAATAAGAGAAAGTGAGAAAGGCGTAAATTTCGGTTTTTTAAACAAATTTTTACTCAATGCAAGTTCATCCATGATGACCCAAATACCAATTTTGGGAAGAACAAATGCAGGAGAAGTTGATTCTGGGCTTGGTGTAATTTGAATCTTGAGTTCCATTGCAATAGGACCGACCACTGGAACAAACACAACGTCAGTTAGAGGTCAAAGGTCAAAAATAATTTGATTTTCTTACTGTATTTGAGCACATCCGTAACGTTAGTCTCAAGCATAGACTGCATTGTTTCCATCATTTTGCTTTTTGATTGAATTCGTCGTGAAACCATGTACATGTCCCCTGGGTTCAAATAAATTCCGAGACCTTCAAGGGCCACAACCTTAAATAACATCGGGTTTTATTTAATCAAGGTCAAATAAGGTCAAGGTTAAATAAGACAAAGCAGCTGACCTTGTGAAACGTTGGGGTTGAACTTCCAATAAAATGTGACATCCATGATGCATTCGTAGTTTCAACATGAAGGGATTTGAGAACGATGCCAAGACAAAAAGGGTTTTCAGGACTTGTGACTGTATCCTCATATCTTATGTGAATTGACTCGATTCGAATTTGAACGTTTCGAATGACATGCATCATGAGCTTCTCCATATAAGTATCTCCTCCTGGGATCACTGCTCCCCCAGATTCCAGCAGTTCCATAGAATGACGCTTTGTTTCGATTTCTTCCAAAATTTTCATTTTCAGCGCAAGGGCTTGTTTCTCTTCCGTTTCAGCATTGTAAGCCGTCCGTGGTGCAGGAATTGCCACGACAAATAAATCTTTTAACCCCAATTCTACTGGGAAAGTAAGGATACTCTTCCAAGGTATATTCATGGTCAATTTTCCTATGGATGGACACAATAACCATTAAAAATCTTTAACGAAAACTTCATATTCATCCGGCTGCTTACCGACTCTCCCTGCAACGACGTGAAAAGGCAATTTCAGAGAATCCAGTGCCGTGCTTTTTATTACAATATCGTTGAGGGTTACATTTCCTAAAAATTACAATATTTTGATTCTATTGTCGTCTCGTCACGAAATTTTCAACTTACCACTCCATAATGATAAATTCAAGTGTGATGTGTCCAAATTTTCAAAATAATCTCCAAAAAATTTATCAAGGAAGTCTACCACAAATTTTTCAAACATTTTTTAACTAAATATAATATAAATTTAAAATTTTGATACGTCAGATTTTGAAAAAATAGTTTGAAAAACGAATGAAAGTTTTAATAAAGTTTTAATTCTGATGTTTTGTTGAATCCAAAATAATGTCTTGACACTTGACAACCTTAGGCAAGACTGAATTTATTTTTTAAAGATTTTATACATTTCTGCTTTTGAAATTACAAATTATTGCGTATTATTGCTAGAACGTAATTAAAAGGACATTTAAAACTGAATTTCCTGAGTTCATTTGCAATCTGTAATCTTGATAATGCAAAATAATATTCTTTTTTTAATTTTCAACCTTTGAGAATATTTGTTATAAATTTCCCCAATGAAACAAATCAT
>WJEZ01003621.1:0-10472 GCA_009869925.1 Thalassaphorura encarpata
TTTGGAGTATTTACCGTGAAACGCGATTGTTATTTTGCTTCCCCAGAAACATGGTCGCTTTGACTATATTCAGTTTATATGCGCTTTTATTTGGATGTATTTATATATGTAGGCGCCTGACCCAATTACCCGATTTAAGCCAAATAGAGAGGCGTGCAAAGCCAAGGGCTGAATCGTCCAAATCCAAGGAGTTTTGCTATTTGGTCAAGTTTTCTGACCGCTGGAGCTCATCCAGATCACACCGAGACCAATCTGATAGACTCGAACGCTCACGCATCTCGTCAATAATATGAAAAATGTTGCGCTATACAATGTTGGTTTGAAAAACTTTCAAGGTTTTGACAATCTTAGAGCGAGTTCAGAGGAGAGATTAATTAAGCTGACGAATTATATTGGCTTGATTAACAATTCGACTTGACGTCATGTTAATTTGTTGACAAAGCAAACAAATTTGTCAACAGTTTGAAGCACCTGCCTCCAATATAGTATTTGGATGACTGTCGTTTGATAGCATTGTAATGCAACAGGATCTATTGCGAAGCGCTAAACGAAATTTGTCGAATTTCTTTTTTTTTTTTTTGAATATTTGAAAAACATGGGACAACTTTTTTTATCCAAACCCAGAAAAGGTACCCCTTCGGATCGAGATCTATCGATTGGCGTATAGTTTCTGGAAATCGGTTGAAAACATCACTATGATATGTTGTCCACAAAGTGAAATTAAGCAGCATCATTTCAGAGTATTGACTGTAAAACGTGATTGTTATTTTGCTTCCTCAGAAACATGGTCGCATTGACTATATTCAGTTTATAAGCGCTTCCATTTGATTCGGTTTATATGGATAGGCGCCCGACCCTCTGCACCTAGCGAGTCGCCTAAAGCACACCGGGGAAGCCAAGGGCTGAAACGCACAAATCCGACGAGTTTTTGCGATTTGGTCAAAAATTGCGACTTGTAGGGTGCGTACGGACGGACAGAGAACACGTCCACATTAGCTGGTCAGCCAGCTAATAAAAGAGAGTTATGCTTTTAGTCAAGTCAAAGTAGATCAATTCTCATGTAGTCGTTGTGACCTTCAAGCTCTGACTAATTCTAGGTGAGCGTCTATTGTATTGTAATCGAATATTTTAACTCTGGAGAATGTTTCAAAGCTTTGCTTGGTATAGAACATATAATCTTTTGATAGCGATACAGTATGTTAGAATAGACAATCGTGTAAATTGTTTGGGTTTTACTCTTTTTAATATTAATTGGCTGAATTTGGCTTAAAACTAATTCGTAGAGTTAGAATTAAAATTATTAACACAACTTCTTGAATAAATTAGTCGTACTGAACAACACTTTAAATCAACACTAACAATAAACATATAACTAGATTACTACGAAAGTTAATAATAGAATTTTTGTGTTGAATTCTAAGAAATTACACTAACGAATTAGCTTTGCGTCATATCCTGGCTGATTAGCCTCAACACCTTAAAATTAGAGCACACTACTACACACGGCATGGTAGTATTAGGAATTAGCCGGCCGTTTGCAGTGCAAATACGTGCGTAGTGTAATCAAAGCAAATATTTCATGTTGTACTACACGATGACTCAGTTGAATGCTGATTGCTGAACCAGGAAATGATTAAATAATCTATTGAATTCTAGGAATCTATTCGATTTTATAAAATTATGTAAACGTAAAGATACGGGTTTTACCAAAATTATGTTAAATCAGTCGTAATTTCTGGGATTTTCATATTAGGGTAATTACTATCATATGGGTTCAAAGTACAAAGTTACGAAGTGAATGAGTAAAAGGGTCACATCGCAAAAATAAAGATTAAATCCGCATCTACTTTACACCAGAAATTTATATAAAAGCACGATATTAAAATGATGAAGCTATGAAAGGTTGGCTATACATAATTTTTTGCAGAGAAGCCTTAGATTATTTCAAATTGAGGTCATGGGTCAACTACTAAATGTCTTCATATGGGTCTCAACAACTGCGACTATTTTACTGGTCCCAGGGGTCAGTCTCAGTGTAAGCGGCGCTTCAAGAATAGGTAAGTCAACCTCGTAATTTACTATTGGAATGTCCACTAATTGTTTTGTGATTAAATTAATTTAGTTGAAATATGCGAAAAACCCGCAGTCGAAGGAAATCGATTCTGTTTCTCAGAAAAAACTCGTTGGACTTATAAATCAGAGGACGAAGAATGTGTTAAAGCTGGACACTATAGCGGATGTGGTCAGACTGAGAATAATTTTGAGAGTAAAGAAGCATGCGAAAGAATATGCTTGAGTTATAAGGATGAGCCGACGAAGAGGAAGAAAACTTATCCGGACGCATGTTCTCTGCCCGGAGGAAAAACTGGAGATAGATCTAAACCACGGAGAAGTTGCTTTGGCCGATTTAGAAGATTTTATTTTGATCAGAAAACTCGCACTTGCATAAAATTTAATTACGGTGGTTGTGGCGGAAATGCCAATATGTTTAATAGTGCAGAACAATGCGAACATTATTGTATAAGGAATTCAGACAATTAATTAAAATTTTGCAAAGTTTATGATTTATTTATAACAAATCATTGAATTATTGTTACGTAGTATTGTGAATGAGGTTCAGATTAATTTTTACCCTTGACCGGGCAATATTTTTCGCAATCGTTGATATCTCCAAACCTGTTTGCATTCCCACCGCAGCCTCCATAAGTGAATTGTTTGCATTCGCCTGTTTTGCTATCAAAAAAATAAGACCGAATGGCTGCACGGCACATTCCAGGTTTTCCACTTGGCAAGAAACAAGCATCTGGATAAGTTTTCTTCCTCTTTGTTGCCTCGTTCTTGTATTCCCCACATGCATTTAGACAATCTTGTTCACTTCCAAAATTATTTCCGGTTTGACTGCATCCGGCATAATGGCCTGCATCCACACATTTCTCATCCTCAGAATTAAATGTCCAACGAGGACCCTTCCGAAATGCAGTAAACGTTCCCTTCAACGGCTGGCTTTTCGCAAACTTCCACTAAGAAGTAGAAAAATGAATATTTGCAAATGTTGAATTAAATATATTAATTCGTACCGATTTTGGAAGCTTGAATTGAATCAATGATGGCAACGACTAGCAGAACTGAAACCAAGAGTTTGGCCATTGCAAAAGTCTATAGTTATCAAAATGTCCAAGACTTCTAATTTCGGAGCTAGTCAATTTTGGGAACGTGAATTTTGAAGCAACATTTATGAACTTAATTGACTCTAATAATTTTTCCAAATGTTACCCTGGGCACCAACACCACTAATTCCTATAACTAGAAGAATGAACGACTATTCAGTTTTACATAGAAAACCACTAATGAGGTTAACCATGCAGTACTACACAGTGCTAATTTTTAATTAACTTGGCATTAGTGGAAAATTTTACGAGGGTAATAAAACACACGTCGAATTACTCAGTTCTAATGCAATGGAATGAACGTAAAAATTACATAAAGGCTTAGTTGCATGGTAAATTCACAAATTATCGTTAATTTCAATTTAATTTGAAATTAATTTTTAGCTAATTGGTTAAAAACTACATATTGTCAATTGTGCCAATTTAGTATTGCTTATTGCAAACTCAGTTTTGTATGACATACACCAATTGTTAAATTCGAATATTAATTCACATGGAATTAAGCCAGATTAGTGATGGAAGGCCCGACGACTGGGCAATATTTTTCACATTCCTTTGCACTACCAAAACTATTCTAACATTCATTGCATCCTCCAAATAATGTAAATTTTACAAATGCCGGATTTTGAATCAAAGAAATATCTACGAAATGAAGCTGAACATTTTCCACATTGTCCACGTGGGAGCCAACATGCATCTGGATAAGTTTTCTTCCTCTTCCTGAGGTCATTCTTGTATCCTCCACAAGTTTTTAAACAATCTGCGTCTGAGGCAAAATTATTTTCAGTTGACTACATCAATAAAATCCTTCAATTTGCACGCATTCCTCATCCTCGGAATTAAATGTCCAACGTTGAAGTTCGGTGCGACAGAACTCATTGCCAGAGACTGGAGGTTTCTCGCAAATCTCCACTATATAAATTAAAAAAACACCTGTTTAACAATAATCCAATATTTACTGAAAAAAAAACAAATGTCAAATTAATCGGCATTGATGAAATAAATTGTTTAGTGTCGAAATATTTGCATCTCCGTTTGTACACCTTCCAATTTCCAATTAAAAAAATTATTCATTAAAATTGTTAATAATTTACCAATTCTTGAAGTACGAACCAATGAAGCAGATGCCTCAAGTACTACGAACGCAGAAATTATAGCTAGAAGGGCTGCTGCCCTAAAAGAAGTCATAATTAAAATCTGAGTTTTCTTTTGAATAAGAAGTGCGAAGTTGAACCTGAAAGTTCTGGTGCTTTTCATTGGGGCAAAAATAGTAGGTAATCTCGTAAATGTGTTTACTGAAACTGATAGTGAAAACTTGACTTGGCATGAACTCCGTTACCGCTGGGCGTATAATGGCCTACTGCCTATCTTTCTTGTTGGGTGGACTTTCCATCAATTGGTATAATAGAAGCATAATTAGTTAATTTTGCAATTTCATATTTAACGATAAAATAATGAGATTCTATATTTGGATAATATAAATTGAATTGATGAGCACAATTAGGACTAAATGCATTAATCCACCGAATTTTGTAAGCAAAGAGACAGGAAAAGTTAAAACTCAAGTTAGATGTAAGTAATAATAAGTCATTACTTTGGTTTTATAAAAATCCATAGAAAGCTGGGTAGGTACGATATGAAACAAACTATAGATGTATATGTTAAGGGAGATTTGAGGTGAAACTAAATTTAATACGCAGAAGTTAATACCCACATAATACGTCAAATCGTTTCCTTAGTTTATTTGCAGTTAATTCGAACCATTTTTATAAATTTTGTAATGAATTCAAAGAGCTTTCCTTTATCGCCTTTGTCATGTCATTTTGCAAATACTTAATTCGAACCGTTTCCTGAACTTCAAGTATTTAAATCAAAGCGTTGAATACCATGTATGTAATGTAATATTGTGTTTATTCGGTCAATTTAGTTTACATGGGTCGGATTTAAATTTGTCAGTTAGTATTCACTCAATCAAACTTTTCGCAAATCCGAGTCGTACCTGTGTAGCCAACAATCCGTCGATCTCATTAGCTCGTGGAAGATGGACATGAGGGCGTCTTGGGATTGTGCTATCATAGCTTGAATTTCAAGTTATAGATAATCTAAATTGGCATCAGCCGGGTTACTTTAATAGAGCATACAAATTCAGTTTAGAGAAATGCTGGATGTAATTATTTCGACTTCCGTTTCAAGGATCGCTTTGTTTGAGTGTGATAAACAAAATCCGACTGTAATTCTTTGACGAATTGACTTCACCAAAAACTTTTCGCAATTAAATTTTAAATGCGAGGATATCTACTATGCACTGCCGCTAGAATGAGAAATATATATGAAATGTGATATATAATTTATGAATAGTCCCGGACTCAGTTAGATAAACTGAAAATCAAATATAAGTCATACTTTAATTATAATAAACTGCTTTTATTGTTTAACTACCAGTATTTAAACATAAGATCTCTAAACTAGTCAACTAAAAGCAATCGTGCTGCTTGACGCTACTGAAGTGCTATAAAATCAAATCAATTATAAGGTTTTACCGTAACGGCATTTATTTTTACCCTCAGGAAAGAAGTTCTTGAAAGGAGAGCACCCAACGTCTAAATTCCGTGGAAGATGTCTTAGTCTTTTTGTCAAAATGTTAGTCTTTGTTGGATTCGCCAAAACTATGTGCTTCATCGTCATCGTACGACCCGACAACCCTTCTTATATCTACTATGCATTCCCCCATTCAATCAAATGTACTGAAATACTCCTAATCATGTCAATTCTTGAGCTCTGGATTGACGTTGTGAAAATCATGATTTCAGTTACAGCTGTCATTCTTTGCCTTTTTGCTTATATTTGCACATCGAGGTTTTGGCTCAGGTTAGATACGAAATAAAATACATCGTCTGGCTGGTAAATATTTTAATCTATTCTTACCTTCCGATCTCTTAGCTTCGATTGGCCAACTATGATATCCGTGTTAACAATAATTCAATTCAGAAATTGCGTCCATCTATTTACTTTCGTATTTGAAGGTGCAGGCACGAGTTGTGCATATTCTTGTCTAATCTTTGGGGCTCATTTTCTCTCGGATATCTACAAACACTCTGTCTAACTTAAGTCAAAATTGGCCCATTCATTTGTAGTATGTGAAGATGGAAAAGATATGAGTACTTTGAAGGTTCAAACGGTGAGGTCTCTTTTTCCAATTAAATGCAAGGTGGGATCTATGTATTTTATGGACAAATGGTCAATTAGCACACTGATTGACTGGCTAGTACAAGGAGCAATGTCAATGCTTCTCAATTTAAAAAAATATTAATAGTCAAGAGCTTTCATAAATGAACTATATTATGTTTAGTAATGTGTATAATTTTCGTGAAAATATTAACATTGAGAAGCGTTTCTCAGTTTTCATCTTTTTGTTTTCGACGTCATTGATTACTATTTAGAATGGTATAATTGCGCAAGTTTTACTCGTATTGTATAATATAATCATTAGAAACTAGTGGAATTAGATATGTGTTTGTTTTGAGAAATTTCTTGACCAATTAAAATTCTACAAGTGGATATGATTGATATTTACAATTCCTCCTATAGGAGATAATTTATAGAAGGACTGTTTAAATTAATATTGATTCAGCAATTAATTTATTTTAGCACTTGGGCCAATTGACATGAATTTCGTAACCTCGAAAATCCTGATTTAAACCAATAGTAATCTGCGTATATTCGCAATGTAAAAATTCTTCGTTGGATTACCTCCACTGGTACCCTGGTATTTTAAAAAGACACTCTACTCTACTCTGTTGCCTCATGAGTGTCAACGATAAACTTAATCTGACTAGTGAATAGTACCGGAGCATTTGAACATCAAACATAATTGGAATATGCTTACCCAAGGCGAATCTGAAATTATTGACACATTCATAGGGATAGCTTCTCAAACTTGGGCTATACCTTTAGAATTGAACAAAACATCTGATGAATATATTTCGACAATTTCAAAATGGAGGAAGTATTGGGTCAGATTTAGCACTATCATCACTCTACTATCATATGGCTTTGCCTTGCTTCGTGTAACTGCTTCTTATGAGAAATATCGAACATCAGATCATCTTGATGAAACTCTTGTATATTTCTTATTCGCGGCAGGAAAAGTTGGGTTATTCGTCTGTGAACTAACATTTACACTGTATGTTGACGACTTGGCCTGGCTATGTTCGCAAACGACAGAATTCAACAAAAACTATGGTGATTTCTTGCGTATAAACATATGAGATAATTAATTAGACTATGTTACCACCTTTTTCTTAAAATGTATTATTAGGTCGGCGGTACTTCAAAGCTGATTTTTTGGAAAATACATTTAGAGAAAAATGTTTATTTTGGTTTGTCACCCTGTCGGAATTTGGAATGTTTTTCTTTGCGTTGATCTTCATGGCATACCCAGATAATCCTGCTTACCCTTACTTTGTCATGCCTGGCTCAATGAAAACTACATTGGCGTATATTATTTTCGCGGCTTTTGAGTTTCGGCTATTCTTCCTCAAGGGGTCCATTATATTCATGTCACTCAATTTACGTTTGTACAAATTCATGCGTAGTGTAACATTTTGGCTTAGGTAAATGGGAATAGTATAAAATATCTTATAAACAAACTTTAGTTTTTAGGTTTGATTTCTTTAATCATCCAGGTTTGACGGGTCAATTTCAGAGGAGACCGATACACTTGAACAAGCAGTGAGTACTTACAAATTTTTGTACCTCCTTACACAANCAGGTTTGACGGGTCAATTTCAGAGGAGACCGATACACTTGAACAAGCAGTGAGTACTTACAAATTTTTGTACCTCCTTACACAAGTTCAAAACGACATATTCTCAAGACTTTACATCCCATTCATAAAACTTATCATTGGCACTGGTGCAACGGTTTGCTGTTATATATGCATCAAACTCGGAGGGCGAATACATGCAGTTACGTACGCATTTTCCGCTTCGGCTCTAGTTGTGGGTTCTTTTCTTTTGGTGTTTTGGGCTAAATTACTTTCAAATTTTTACGCTTGGTCTGTTCAATTCAAGTTGAAGCTGGAAAAGTCGTATACTGGTTCTGGCGATAAACAAACGGAGAAACTGAATACATTGACAAATCTTTGGCACCCATAAAATGTTAGGTTGGGAATTTGTAGTTTATGGAAAAAAGAGCCAAGGGTAAACTAATGGATTGGCTCATTCAAGGGTTCATGGTTTTACTTTTGACGTTCAAATAGAAAAATGTCTTTGGAGGCATGAAAAATCATTAAGTTCAGCCACTATTCGTTTATGTTCTAGCTCTGTCTTCAGTTTTTGTGTGTACTCAAGTAAAGGGCAGGATTAATCTACAAGTAAATTAAAATGCAATCAACACTGAAAATAAATCAATGTCAGAGTACTACGAAACATAATGATAGAGTTCCCAAACCCCAAATCCTAAATCTACGGAACTGAATAAGGTTTACTCATATCTTGGCCTTAAATTGATGGAACTAACTTATAACTAAAACACAACACTAACACGGTAATAGAATAGATTAGTCGGCCGGCCGTGTGCAATGTAAATACTTATGTGTAATCAAAGTAATTAGTCAGTGTAGAATTCTACAATGACTCAGTTCAGAGCTAATTATTCAATTGATGATTCGGGAAATGATCAAATAATCTAATACTTTGTAGGAACCTGTTCGAATTAGAATTGTGTAAACGTATTGTTTCCACAAAATGTTGAATCATTGTAATTTTTGGAATAGAGTCATATGAGTATAATTGTGAAACGGTTTCATAGTAAAAGCTAAAAATTTGATGCTCTGACAAAGAAATTCCCAACACCTACGAAATGTTCGGTAGGGAAAGTAATTCTTGATGAATGAAGGAAGCCAAGGCTAAACTATTGGATAGATTTCAGAGCATATGGAAAGAAGGAAAACATTATTGGCAACGATAAATACTTACGCAATTGGAGCAAGGTATAATTTACACGAAATTAGTATCCTTGCGTAGGCATTTACATGTTGTTCAAGTAATTATAGTCCAGTAGAATTATAATTGTAAGCAATTTCGTCACCTTGATTATTATAATGTCCGAATACATCATCCAAAACAAACTAAAAAATGAAATGAGGCGCAAATCTAACGCTTACAAACATGAACCAGCAATAACCATGCATTTTCTAATGCTTCAAATTCCCTGCAGAATCACCAAATTACCAAGTCCGTAAAACATACACCTCAGAATTAAACAAAATTATAATGCCGAGCAAATATGAGTTGGAAATTGCTAATGAAATCGAAACGAAATTAATAACTTCGCCAACAGCAAACACCCAAATTTTGTTCAGGTAATTATATGACCGAGCAATTTTTCTAGCCACTTTATTATAATGACCAGGAAAAATTAGGCGAAAAGAAACCTTAAATCAATCAAGTCATCAATTTAATCCTTAACAGCTAGCAACAACCATGAGTTCGGTAATATTTAAAATTCCCAGAACAATATTAGCATTTTATTAGCATTAGCATATTAGCATACATTTCCTATGCCGTGCTTGCTATTATGCATTACCTTTGTGAATAAAATATAAGTAAATACTTCATATCCAATGCATAAGTAAAAGTATTTACTTGTTTGTACGAGCATTTAAAAACCTATATGATTAATTTCGTATGCTTAATCTTTTACTTGTAATTGAACTTTTTACTAGTTGACTTAAAATATTTTCTAGGCCAAGCATCCAAATTGAGTGGGTGAGTTGTCAAGATCAGGCATTTTCACATAAAATCTATTTTACCCTAAGTCATTGACGTGATCTTAAAGACTTGTCTAGTGATTGAAATCGAGTAAGTCCTTGGATTTTTCAAGTAAAAGTACTTACTAGTTTTTATGCATATGTCCAATTCACCTAAAATGCTAGTTTAATGCTTAAACTCCGATAAAAGCAGAAAGTAGAACGTTATTCACACCGCCCATTCATTGCCTAAATATTTCATAAGCAAATGGATTGAGGGAAACTGTTTTTATTTCTAACCTGCACCATTAAAACGGAAAAATTGCTTTTGAAGTAATATGTGAAGGAATATATTATTATCGTTGGTGGATATTTATTAAATTTGAGCAGTGTGTACTTTACACGAAATTAATAACTTCGCCAACAGCAAACAACCAAATTTTGTTCAGGTAATTATATGACCGAGCAATTTTTCTAGCCACTTTATTATAATGACCAGGAAAAATTAGGCGAAAAGAAACCTTAAATCAATCAAGTCATCAATTTAATCCTTA
>WJEZ01003622.1:0-10471 GCA_009869925.1 Thalassaphorura encarpata
AAGGTCAAAGATAAAAGCTCAACATTAATAGTTATCCATTAGTTTGAAGTGCTTTATCCATATTAGTTTTTAAGTGGTTGGGGTAATTTTAATTCTGTAGTACTAACTGGTTGCTACTGTCTTACTCCCAGGTCTTCTAGACTCTAGACTCTAGAGGAAACGTTGTTTTCCAATAATAAAATTTCAATCTAAAACTTGGACAAAGAACAACTATAGTGTTACTGAAAGTTGAATTAATTATTCACTATCCACTAAAAGTTCTTGCCAATATGTTCTAAAGTGATTCTAGGAAGATCTAAATACTTTAACAATTGCGTAGGAACAAATGGATGGAAATTTTCCAGAATAATTAACTATCCATTTGTGAAAAACGCAGTTTAATTTTTTGTAATGTGAAACAATAATTTTCGTTGGTCATGAATTTTTTATGTTTCAGTGCAAAAAATTTACAACCTAGTAATTTGATGTCTCTATGAACGTTAAATAAAATCGAATTTCTAGTTTATGTATTATTTATTTTCCAAATCTTAGCAAATTAAGGCTTGTCCTGTGGATGGTGCTAATTTCTCTCCAATGCAATTTTAGGAAGCACCGAAACCTCCATCAACAAAGAGATGAGTTCCATTCACCATGGGTGCAATGTCACTGTAATTCAAAACGAAAATGGCATAAGCACATTCACAACCAATTACCCAGACCAAACGTATCTAAACCCACCTAAGCAAGAATAAAATGGAATTAACAACTTCATGGACTTCTACAATACGACCAAGTGGAATCCTATGAACAAGGCGATCAATTGCCCCGGACTCGACAAAAGGGCGACACATGTCCGTGAGCACAAAAATTGGGTTGACGGAATTTACACGGATTTTGTGTTGGCCTAACTCAACAGCCATGGATTTTGTAAGCATATCCACAGCAGCTTTGCTCAGGCTGTAGGCCACACAACGCTGTGATCCAGTCCTTGAGGCCTGACAGATTTTAAAAAGAATTCACAGTAAAATAAGAATTTAAAAAAAGTTTTCTCGAGTCTTACAACAGAGGAAATGTTAACGATACTCCCAGCAATTTTTGCATCAATCATCCCTTGCGCCACGACTTGAGACACGTTCAGCATAGCCTTTAGATTTATGTTCATGACTCTGAAAATTTAATAAATTAAGAAATACATATTTGTTCGTCAAATTTTGTCTCAAGTCTTATGTACTTGTCATAATTCTCAGGTTTCATTTTCAGGAAAGTTTCATCGACCGTGATTCCTGCACTATTGACGAGGGCATGTACTGGTGGAAATCCCTTCAGAACCTTGCGCGTCCCTTCCCAATCTTCGAGGTCAATTAGAACTGATTTTAGCCCAGGGCATTCCTTGGCCAATGAATTTAAACCATCTTCACTTTTGTCTAATGCAAAGACTTGAGCACCTTGCGTGTGCAATTTTTTACATAGTGCACGTCCGATTCCTGTATTGAAATTTTAGTCAAGAAAATTAAATAAATACAAAATTGCATAATCCTGGATTCTTTTTTACCATTTCCACCACCAGTCACAATTACGCTTTTCCCTTTGAATGTAATCTCGATAGACATTGCTAGCTGCACTCTTTGGACAATTAATTAACAGGACAACTCTCAAAATTAGACTAAATTCGAGTTTAACACGTAAGACTAAAATGCACAGAATTGGTTTTTATTTTTATTGTTCTCGTCTGGAAACACAATAAAGTTGTTGAAATATGAAGTACGTTCCTGACGAGATAACTGGTATAACCTTCCATGCGTATTGGCTATAATTATCACACTGGACATATTACGAATTCGGTTAAATTACTAATGATACTTGTCCACGTTTCTATTGCTTTAAAGTTCGTCCACTGTATAGGTATGAAAATTGAGTTGGTGAGAATCATTTTTTTTTAAATAATGTGCAAATAAGGTCAAAATCTTGTCGAGCATATTTTTAAAGTAAAGTTTCCTGCGTTTATTCAACAAGAATGAAAAAACACACATAAGACGCATTGTTAACATTAAAGGTTTTCTCTCTTTTCCAAGACGTGACATTTCTTACTTTCAATTTGTCAACTTTCTTCATCCTTTTACAATTTTCCGACCACAGAGCAATTTCCCTCGGAGTTGATTCATCCATGTCTGCATTTCGGACTTGGATTGAAAAGCCAGAACTGCGAGTTTAGTCTCCTTCTTTTGCAACTCTCATCTTAAAACGAACACAATAGACAAATGCAATTCAATATTAAAATTCAAATGGATGGTAAAACAGACCATACAACTTACCGTAACCGTTGGATGAGAATGAGCGTCCTTGTAAAGATCGAAAATATCATTTTGCCTGACTTTTTCATCCAAATTCTTCAACCTAATTTTCAAATCTTGAACGATTGTCATTTCTTAAAATGGAAAATAAAAGTGAGGATATTGGTCAATTTTAAAGTACGACTTTTAAGGAAGTGTATCATTTTACCTGTTGTAAGACCAAACAACGCTAACTGCCTCTAAAATTAACTGCTGGGCTTGAAGAATTTGAGCCTCTGTTCCCATGATCTCCACTTCAACATCATCGGTACGCGGTCCACCTGCCTTCGTCATAACTTTGATATATGCTCCAGATTTTGTTTGGATTGAATTAACATTTCTTCCCCCAGGTCCGATCAGAATCCTGACTTGACCTTGAGGAATTTGAATCGTCTTGCTCATCCTAGTCTTATATGGCCTTGCATCCTCGATGATTTTATTAATCAACTTCTCTGCTTTTTCAATTTGATCAGCTAATCCAATGATTATGGCAGAATACACTTCAACATCATCGGTACGCGGTCCACCTGCCTTCGTCATAACTTTGATATATGCTCCAGATTTTGTTTGGATTGAATTAACATTTCTTCCCCCAGGTCCGATCAGAATCCCGACTTGACCTTGAGGAATTTGAATCGTCTTGCTCATCCTAGTCTTATAAGGCCTTGCATCCCCGATGATTTTATTAATCAATTTCTCTGCTTTTTCAATTTGTTCAGCTAATCCAATGATTATGGCAGAATCGTCCCTGACCATAACGTTGGCCCCACTCTTGTCCCGGATAGACTTGATTTCAGACCCACCTTTTCCAATCAATTTTCCAATTATAATTGGTGGGAGTGGGATTGATTTGGTCTGGTCCTTCTGGATTTGACTCATGGTTGTAATCGCTCCTGCTTATTGAAGTTAACTTAAGACAATCTTCCAGAATTCCTCGTNGACTTGATTTCAGACCCACCTTTTCCAATCAATTTTCCAATTATAATTGGTGGGAGTGGGATTGATTTGGTCTGGTCCTTCTGGATTTGACTCATGGTTGTAATCGCTCCTGCTTATTGAAGTTAACTTAAGACAATCTTCCAGAATTCCTCGTGTATTTCGGGGCTTGGCGTGGGCTGACCTTTTATAACTACGCGGTTGCATGGAGCATAGAATTTCTGAACTGATCCACAGAGTACCTAATTATAGTTAGGTACTCTGTGACTGATCAACTCAACCGATTTGAAAAGACCTGACTGACCCCTGACGATTTTCTTTGAACCGGATTTTTATCTTTGTAATTGATTGATTTTTCGTTGTTTCAATTTATTTTTTATCTAATAGAATATACGATTGAAAGATACAGCTTATCTACTTTTTTTCATGTCAAAAGTGCAACGACTTTACGTTGAATTTGAATGGTTTGGTTCCTGGCTCAGAATAATAAATTGTATGCTGATGTTGAGTCTTGGATTGACAAATCCGGGTCAATTTTGACGGATTTGAGTCAAACATAGCTCAAATTGGTGCAGGCACTAACTATGTTGAATTGGGTACATGAGTTTAGTGGGTCGAATAAATCAGCAACTTACAGAAATGTTATTTCATTCTTTCCTCGAATTCAGCTGAGCTGGTATATAATGTGAAATAAAGTTTACCCTTGTGTACTAAAATATGAAACTTTTAAATAAGTTGCCTTGTCCATGTCCATATGACGGAATAATTTCAATCCGTCGAGTCTATTTGGTCATTTTTGTAGCTTTGACTTTATTGACCTTCTCAACACAACGGGTCAATGGGCGAATATCTTTCCAAACGCAGTCCAGCAATCCAGATGATATGAATTTTTATACATATCCGTGAGTACAACTAATCCAAATGGCTGAAGCAAGTCTATAAATTTATGCAACGTGAATTGTATAGCACTGCTAAGACGTCCGAGCCTCATAGAATCACATTGGGGGATAAATCGTCTCTACAAAATTCAGGGCTAATAGCTGGGACCAAACTCACGGTTATTATCCACGTTCATAGTACTGGCTGGACAACTGCACCTTTGAATGGTATTGTAAAATTTATCCAAGATTACCATTTTTTGATAATTTTCTCTCATTTTTTTAGCGTATTTGAAGAATGGGTTCAAAAATATACTTTGGGTAGATTGGGAAAAACTCTCGAGTCCTCTTCCAGATGTTCCAGGATATCTTGCCGTTTTAGCTTATCCAGGAACACTCAAGAATGTTCCAAAAGTTGGGAAAAGAACGGCAGATGTGATTTCATTCTTAATCAAAAATCAAATAATTTCTGGGCCAGAAATGGTTCATTTTGTCGGGTGGAGCACAGGGGCTCATGTGGCTGCGACTGCTGCTAGATATTTGAAGAAGGAATATTCACGCGTTGTACTCCGTCTCACTGGATTAGACCCAGTTGGTCCACTTTCTTATTTCCTGGGCAAAAATCGTCTTTCAAGAGACAAGGCTTCTTTTGTAGATGTAATGCACACGAGTAATTTACTTCTGGGGACGGCTGAGAGTATGGGACATGTAGATTTCTTCATCAATGGTGGATTGGCTGTCAAACAACCCGGATGTCCGACTTCTGATTTGACTAGCGGAAGTAAATGGTAAAGCTAATAAATTTTTGGCCAGACTTTATTTTCTATTTCTTGTTATAGAATTAGCCCAATACTTTTTGTGTGCTCCGCGATTGGCGATTACGTTATATGCCCAAACCATCAATCCGGCTAAAGTTATGAACGGGTGTAAATGTCAACCGCTTCCGGCAAATGAGAAGGCTGTCATTTGCAAGAAATTAGAGGATGGATGCCAAGATAAAACACGGATGGGAGAATATACTCCAATTGGGTAAACTTGACGGACATTTTATACGAATTTTTAATAAAACTCGTTAATTAATTTTAGTGCTCGAGGCAATTACTACGTCACGGTAAAGACGAATCCTGGGCCGGATAATTAATGCATAATGCTAATTTTACGGTTTCTATAATGCTTGGTGAATAAAAGAAATATAATTATAGTATAGAAGAATTCTTTTGTAATTCAAGCTTGGGTTTGACAAAAATGGATTTATTCAGTATACGTTATGGACACGGTTCTGGTCTGGTCAGTCAATTTGAGTTACTCAGCCATAATTTAGAAAACGTTCAGGCTCAGGCACAAAAAAGATTTTTTGGATCAATTTGAAGTGGTCATCAGGTCAATTTAGCGACCCACGCTTTTAAATTCCCATTCACTGTTGTCCAATGGGCAAACTTGACGAGTTCTCAACCAGCGTGTGATGCAATGGAAGTGGAATGCATGCTGTGGACAAAAATTAATTAATTTACAGATTTTCAAGTATTTTGTCTAACATTTTTACATTGCAAACGCCCCAAGCAATTGTGCAATCATCTTGATGACCATCTGATTGATTAGCCTGACACTCAATGCACAAATCCATGAGGTTATTCCGACAAATCGCACAATTGTCAACGACAATGTCCCACGCCCAAAGGGAAACAGCGTTCCACTAGTCCATATGGTTAATTAGTATGAATGAAGGTTTTAAAAATTAAAAACTACTGTAAATTCTTTACCTTTTTGACCTCAAATCGTTTTTTCTGGGCTGCCCTATACTTGGCGGCAGATGAAAGAGCTTCGACCTGGGGTTCATTAGGAAAATGGGAATCATCCTCATCAGCTTCATTTCCAATGATGGCGTGATCTGACATTTTTTCTCAGTAAAAACAGTTACGGATCCTAATTTATTAATGAGACGGGAACCGTGACCGGGATTTAGAATCAAAGCGTCAAATTGTCAAGAAATTATAAAAAAGTAAAGTTCAAATTCGTTGTTATACATCGCTATTACTTTAGCAAGAATTTCCAGTTTGTTGGGCTGTTTGAAGAACAAAAGCAAATACTTTCTTCTGGTGTCTCATGGTGACACAGCTTTTTGTGTACTATAAATTTTCCAATTCCAACAAGTAATGAAATACAGGTTTTTTGGAATAATTTTTGATTTCAGATACCTGGAAAAAGTTAAACAACCTAATCTAGTGCATAATTTATTCGTTTGCATTAAAACTCCTAAGGTTACTTGTTTTATATTTTTTGACAATTTGGATTCTCTGTAGCAGGAATGATCAGTCATATGCCAAGTTATTTTCCATTTTGAATGACCGTTCTCAAAATTTTATAACAGTCTGTGTACAAGCAAAGAATATCTATAGTTCCAGGGGCACTTGCCATGATATGAAATCAAATTCGACATTTATTTTACTAAAGACAACTGTTTTGTATTGCATTGACCCCACCGTGTTCATTTTATTAATCAACGATTTATCAGTGAGGGCAGCCGGCGGTTCAAGTCCAGTCGAAGTCCACACCTACTACGTCCAGCATCCGCGTGTGCCCAATCCCAAGCCAAGCCGCTTGTAATCTTCACTGAAAAATATGGACTTGGGACTTGGGACAGAAAACAAATGATTTGTCATCGTCAGACCAATTCTGGGCAAAACAAGTAGTTGCTGTCAACGCACAGATGAAAATCATATAAAAAATTCTCCCAATTAGTTCTGTACAAATGTTTTTCACACTTTCACGGTCATGCGGTATACAGACATGAGCGAGTACTTTACTCTTTATCTTTAGCTGAGAGCTGATGAGCTCGAGCTGACCATTGCATAATTTAATTTGTTGAACCAAGATTAGATTTACACTACAAGCATTTCATGGGCATGAGCAAGGGTATAGAATCCGTATTGAATATAAATAGAACGTCAATTACCCTGACTTTCATATTCACCTTCTACAGTATTTGCAGTGCAGTCAACTTGTCTTACCTCAAAAAATAAAAATGTCTCTTCAAGTTACATTGGCTGGAAAGAAAGTATTGGTTACGGGAGGTGCAAATGGTGAGATTAATAAATTAAAGAATTCCATTTCAGGAAATCAAAATCCAATTACTCAATTTTGCAGGGATTGGCCGAGCCCTTTGTAAAAGGTTGCATGCACAAGGGGCAAAGGTGATTGCCCTTGATGTGAACCAAGAGCTCTTGACAACTTTGGTCAAGGAATGTCCTGGAGTTCATACCGTTTGTGTAAATCTGCTTGATTGGGATGCAGCAAGGAAGGCCGTTGAAGAAGTCGCCAAAGGCGTGACTGCTCTTGTCAACAATGCTGGAATTAATATTTCAGAAAATTTCTTGAGTGTGACTCCAGCAAATTATGACAAGTGAGTTTTGAATGGACTCAAATGAAAAGCCATGCAAAATTAATACGAATTTAGCTATTTTGTTATTTTAATTAGCAGTTATTCTTTTACATCTGTAAATTTTCAGAGTAATGAGTATTAACCTCAAAGCCTACATCAATGTTTCCCAAGTCATCGTAAAAGCAATGATTGAGGCTAAAAGTGGTGGAAGTATTGTCAATATCGCCTCAGTGGTAATTTTTTAGTCGATAAAAAAATAACTAGGATATGAGGACAGCAGATAAAGTATGAACTTCTATTAAAATAATTATTCAGGCCTCCAAAACAGCTTCACTCCCATGTCCATCTTATAATTTGAGCAAAGCTGGAGTTGAAATGCTGACCAAATCCATGGCCGTTGAATTGGGTCAACATAAAATCCGAGTCAATGCAATCAGTCCAATCTTTGTTCTTACGGACATTTGTCGTGATGCTGTAAATGGTGGATTTTTGGATGGATTCATGCATCGCATACCTATGGGACGAATTGCAGAAATGGATGAAGTTATCAATTCCATTTTATTTTTGCTTAGGTAAGATTTACTACCAGGACGAACTAAGCTTGACCTATACATGTCATTTATAATTTCATTTAATTACAGTGACGTTGCACCAATGGTCAACGGACATAACTTAGTGATTGATGGAGGATTCACTGCTGCCTAGAAAAGAACCTTAAGAGAAACTAAACATTTATTTAGACAATCACACTTCAATAATATCATTTAAATCGAAATAAAATGCTTAATACAGCAATCGATAATCATTCGCTGCTCTTCTTTTGTGCTTACGCTTGAATTAAGTTTAGTTTAGATAAAAACTGAAGAAATCAGTGAATACAAATTTAGCCATAAATGCTGATACCGGATTTGGGGGTATATTAGCCTAAAACCCCACTAACACCCATAATTGAACTTAATTGAAATTAATTTTGGCACTCTCTTCTGTCAATTATACAAAAAAATCGAAAAATTATATCATTTCAAACTAAATACAGGTACTTTTACCACTACGGAGAACAAGTCCGAAAACTAAATTAACCAAGAGACAGAAATCATACAGTTTTAAATTTTAGTTAAAAGTGACGAATTTGTCCAAGTGCATTGTTGAAAAAATACATTGACCAATGGTGGAGGTTAGGAATCAGAAAATAAACCATTTTGAGTAAACTTCTTAAATCGTGCAAATTATGACATGATACAGATTCAAGTACTAAGCTGATTCCTGTGAAAATTATATACTTCGAGTGTTTTCGACTAAATTCGACTAAATCGACTAAATTCTATTAGTTCTGCATGTGATTTGCACGAAGCAGAAAAATCTCGGAATGCCCTGTAGCATGCAAAGTCCATAGGAAGACAGAACCCGGTGGTTTATGAAGTAATCAAGTGTTCCATTATTCCAAAATTCCAATTTGCGTAGTTTTATTTACTGGACAGGCTGGAACCCTTTTCGGTTTTTTAATTGTCCATCCGATTCGGACAAATCAAAGGTATTCAGATCTTGGAATTTTACAGATTCGGGTTTACTTTAGGAGGGCCACGGCCCACCTTTATTTGATTTGATCTATTGATTACATCTTTGGTATATTTTGCTTTGCTATAGGTCAGGAAAAAGACCAGAACCGGAAGTTCGTCTTTGACGTTCAAAAAAGTCTCAAAAGACTCGTAATATTCTTTTCGGCACGACGGCTGATTTTACCCTTGTTGAGAGGAGAAGAACAAGTCAACAGAATGGTAAGGTTTACAAAATTGAATGAAATCGAATGAATCCAAAATACTGACGATTCTTATTCCAGGATGGAAACTTCGGAAGTTCATTGAATTCCCAATCCGTGGGAATGTCATCCTCCAGGAATTCCCACAAACAAGGTGGGAGTACATCAGGAGGATCAGAAGTCGATGAAGACTCGGAATCAGAGTCGGAATCCTCTTCGTCCTCCTCATTATCGGCGGCTGCTGCGCTTGAGAATTTTCGACAAGAATGGAAAGCTGAATTGTCAAAAAATAAAAACGGAAATGTTAATAGCCAAGCAGGAGGAGGGGTCGAAGTTGAAGGCGGCAGTAAAAGCAAAAAGTTGACAAGGCAGAAACCAAGCGGAGGAGCCAAAGGAAAGTCAGTTGGGTCTTTTTCAAAAGCCGCAGTTACCCCTCTTGGGGAAAAGGAAATTGAAGAGGAGGCCAAGCAACATTTTCTAGCTGGTGTCACCTTGGAGCGACAAGGAAGTCTTTACGAGGCTGTACAAAGCTATCGTAGAGCAATTCAGATGGTTCCAGATATTGAATTCAGAGTCAGTGTATCTGAAGTCGGTTTGACCGCCTCGACTTCACCTAATGATTCGGAGAATGATTGTGATGATCGTGATTTTGAAGACGGAGATGGGGAAGACGAGAGCGAACCTTTGCCAAAAAGAATTCTGCGTGCTATTGAGGCCAACGGTTGGCAATATTTTCAAAGGGCAAAACCTGACAATCGCCCTCACTTGGCAGATATACCTTCAGAAATTATCACGTATATTTTGAGGTAATTTTAATTCAACATTATTGTGGATATTTTAGTTTGTAATGTTACTGTTGTAATTTTATTCAGATGGCTAATTTCAAAGGATTTGGACTTAAGAAGCTTGGACGTCTTGTCTGGAGTCTCTCGTGGCTTTTATTGTCTCTGTCGGGATGAACAGCTTTGGAAAATGACTTGCGAAAAGTAATCCTTCCCTATTACAATAAATTGCAGATTAAGTTTTGGAAACTAAAAAGGTTTCTGAAAATAGGGTATGGACATCCCCCATTTTAGGTGGCTCTGGATTTTCAACATATCGAGAAATGTTTTTGACTCGACCTCGGGTCCGCCTTGATGGTTGTTACATTAGCAAAGTGACTTATGTACGACCAGGAGAGCATTCATTTCAGGATCAATCCTACAGGTATTAT
>WJEZ01003623.1:0-10468 GCA_009869925.1 Thalassaphorura encarpata
CTCCGAGGTGTAATTATTTGCGCATTGCAAGAATGATCAAAAGGAATTGGTGGATAAGGGACTCTACACTCTACTCCCGTATGCTTGCTTGCCTTATGTCCCGTCCTCCGTATGTTTGCTCTCGGTTTTCCGTCAAAGGAACAAGTTTTTCGGTGAAAAAAAAAGACGGGAGCGAGGGAATGGCATACGTAAGAGCAGAGCAAGACGTGCCACCGACCACACGACGCAACGACGACGACGACGACTACTCTGTTTACGAGTTTCTTTGAAGTCAATCCAACCAACGGAGCCACATATGTCGAAATGATTGGGTCTTTGTGCCTCGCAATCTCTCGCCATCCAGATTTTCACTCCTTCTACCACAAATGACACATTTTTTCCTAAAAAAACTAAAAACAACCATTCCATTAATATAATTGTATTTCCATAACCATGTCTAATAAAAAACGCAAGTAGCACTTAATATTGTCTGATCTTACGCCGACATGAGGCCTGAAAATAGAATAAATATCAATTTTATCCTCAATGACGCAATGGTTTTATTTCCGGAGAAAGAATGTGAGATTTGTCATACACACAGTCTTGAGTAAAAATTATTGTTGTGATTTGATGTTAGGTATTTATTATCATGTCCTGTCCAGTGCTTTCTTTTTTTGCTAAGAATAGATTAATAAAGTTAGGAATCTTCTGGCTAAAACCAGCCAAGGCGGTGCGGTCGTAAAACAGGCAGCATAGGCCAAACCAAGACACAAACTTTTACTTTTGGTCATCTGATGAGAATTCTGGTGTATTTTTCTTCTTCGTCGCCCCCATTAAAGAGAACAGAGCAAACTGATGAATGAGAATCCGAGATTGAAGTTATATGAGTTTTTGTTCTTATATACATACTACGTTTCGTTTTACTCGTGCCAAACAGAAGTATGTACTATGACATCCCATTTACTTACTCACCGCATCTCAGAAATCTCATGTCCGGTCAAAACCATAAAGTCTCCAGCAGGAATAGCATAAAAAGAAAACCGGAGATGGACAAAGGAGAAGGGAGAATTGAAGAAAAACTTGGTATGACCAGGAATATCCGGTACGATGGTCATAGTAGTATCCATTTCTTATGTCCGGTCAACCATTCTTCTATAAAAGGTAGAGTACTTTGGTTACGGCCACTTCCCCCAGTCATTTTGAATGTGGATATGAATTTTAGTGGTTTTTCTTATTTATTTCCTAAACCTATTTTTCAAAAATAAAAGCTGAAGGATTTATGGAGAAGTACACTTAAATCGTTGGCGATTTTAAGAGTGGGGTCCAATGTTTCGGAAATAAGGGCTAAAAGTTTTCCACTGGTATAATTTGTTGTCTTTCCAAATAACATACAGAGGATGACAATTGATAACAAATAATTCTTAATCAATTCTCTACACATACACAAGCGTAGCCCACCTCCTGTGAGCATTGCTCATCAATCAAAGCTCTCGTATGACATTTGGACAGAAGCGTTTACCCATCAGATGTTGGATGTTGTCACTAACAGAATTACCAGGAAATGGTTATACAAAGAAGACATACGTAGACTGCCTCAGAGTTAACCCTGATGGCATTGTTGCTCAAATAAAGTGGGTCATTCCTGTTGACCTCGTTGTCTCCGTCTACCATGCCTCTAGGTAAGGCAAGTCTGATATCTCATGCACAGGTTACGTTACAACTTTCTTCTTTTTATCCCTAGGAATGGAAAAGTACACAAGAACGAAGAGAAAAATATTCTTTACATTACATTTCACAGCCACATGTAGAGACAGTGAAGTATAGCAGAGTTTTTGAACCACGAACATGGAAAAAAGAAGAAGACAGTTACGAGTTTTTTTTCTCAAGTGGCGAGACAAAGAGCCCCGACTTCCGTGAGGAGGAAAAAGAAACAATATTCAGTTTGGGGAAAAAGCATGGGCTTGGGAGAAAGATATTTTTCATTTTCGTTTAGAGAACCAAAAGTGTATTTCCGGCATGAGCCATGCCTTGCCTTGCCTTGCCTCGGCGGATTCTAGAAAATACTCTAGAGAAGAGTAGTACGAATCGTAGTACGTACGTACGTAGGATTCCTTAGTCTTGTGCCTGTGTGTGTGAATGGATTTATGCAGACAGGCGTGCAATGCAGGGAAAGTAGTATAGTGCATTTAAGTATCTGCTTTCACCGGTTTCACGTAGTCGTAGTACCCGGCCGGCAAAGGCAACCCGGGGTCGTCGTCGTAGAGTAGTGGAAGTGGATGGAAAGTATGAAGGCATGTTTATAATATATAATGGTAGGCGTGGAAAAGTGATGTAGACTCCGATATGGGAATGGTTCTCCATGCCGTGCACTGCCATGCCATGACCATGGTTTATAAGTCATATCAGTCGGTCGTGCCGTCTGTCAGAATGAAAAATGACAAGTTCTACATCAACTAATATCAGCACAACTCAAAGCATTTCAATATTCCCCTGTGGCAAAAACATTATACTATGCATTCCATATCCATCCCATCCTTTTCTTTCTCCTTTTTTATTTTTATCGCCTTTGCCTTAGCTATGCCCTCACTTTCTTTTCTCTCTTACACTTTTCATGTACAAACTCATTTTTGCCCTTGCCTTGCCTTGTGTCACGCCTAACCCCTCCGTGTCAAAAGTAGTTGTAGTCGTAGTAAGTTTGAAACGTGTCGCCCTTTTTGTTCCCCTATAATCACTTTCATAATATGGTGTCCTATGTCTATGTTTATGTTTAATCAGGTAGATCAATTTACTCGCAATTTTTAGTTCTTCATCTTTTTTCTTCTCGACTTGAAGTGGAGCAAAGATTGAACTCGTTTTTGAATTGCTTTGTACTGGAATTCACGTACACTCAAGATATACTTTCACAATATGTTTTATTTTTTAAATTAGTTGAACAACTGAATAGGGAACACAAAGCAGAAATTTAATAAACTCAGCTCACTCATTTACAAAAACATGAAAATTCGAGGATACAGCTTCTAAAGCTATAGAATTCGTCATGATACATGTAAAAATGAATAAAAAGTAGGTACGAGAAGAGTTCGAAAGATTTAGCATATCAGTCAAGCTGCTATTTCCAGTTAACAATGGGAACACTGAGGCGATGCTGAAAGGGTTGATATTATATAGGCAATACCCAAACTTCTCGTATTCTACAACTACGCTTACCAGGGTTTCATCAAGTTGTCCGTAATTTGTGACAAGTCTCCATGTCTAGGGAGAGCAATTTAAGAAGGAACAATATTAAATTCTCAATCTTCTCTGGCTTCCTCTTTTTTTCTACTCCACTTCAATTCAATGCAGAGCAGAGCAAGACACCCGGGTCTTGCTGCCTAGTTCTGGTTCTAGTTTTGGCCGGTTTGGCAATGGCAGAGCTAGGCTGGCTGGCTAAACGAACAAAGGATTTTTCTTGAATTCATTCTTCAGTAGAGAGTAGAACCGGGAAATGCACGCGAATGTTGCTGTGAAGTGAGAAAGGAGCATAGCAGGAAATGTGCGTGTTAGACCTATCGCATGCATATCTAATGAGAGACGGTAAATTTCAAGTGCCACGTCGACCGGAGCTAAAATTTCTCTCGAGGCTCGCTGATGCTTGTGCTTGTGCTGAGCTGAGCTTGACTTGGCAGGATTCAATCCAATTTACAGAGTGAGCCAATAATTACTTACCCCCTGCTTGGAGAGTGGCTCCTTTTGTAAAGGGTTTCCGCTCCAAAGTACACAAATCAGTTGGGGTCATTTTATAGGACAGATTTGGCATTTATTCAATGGGTTTCCGCCTTTAGACATGAGAGTTGCTAATATGGTAATGCAAATAACACGCAAATAATTCAAAGGTGGCGTAGAGCAGTGTTTGGCAGTATTTAAGTAAGACTACGTACAGCTTTAACTATTTTTAAATCCATTGCTTGCTTTCCTTTCCTTTCAATGGAAAACACGAATGAGTTTTAATTAGTGTATTTCAAAGACTTGAACCTGAAAATGGTAGGCTGCTGTTGTGGTTCCATCAGGGAAACCAATAACGTGTACAAATGCTCAGAGTCAGTCCCTTTAGACAGAAATGTATTGGTTAGAGTTATTACGGAGCTTATGTGTAAAGCAAGGAGGATTGGATAGGGTTGGGCTGGGCTGGTGCTTTCTGCATTGTTTAGCTCGTATTCTGGGCTTCCAGCTCCTTTGATGTTGATTGAGAGAAAGTAGAGTGAAGGAGCTTAAAGAGCGAAGCTCAGCAGATTGTAGATTTCAAATGAAATGTTTGAAGTGTTTAGGAGGGGTTGAATGGGGAACAAAATGAATGTAGTCCTTACATTGTGAATGGGGAGAAAGCTTTTTCCCTATGACTGGTCTAACTAACCACTTCCACTCTGTACGTACTATGCTCTACTTTTAGCCAAGGAAAAGGTCGTCTCCTCCTTCAACCGTCAAAACTGCTCTGCTCAGCACTAATTTTCTTTTCCCCAGATTTCCCTCACGTTTGAACAATTGAATGAGAGAAAAGAGAATTGAGAAGGGGAAATGGAACCGAGGTAAAATCTTGGCTTTGCATTCATCCCTAGTTCTGATTTTCAATAAATTTAATTAGCCCTAGTCGTTTTTCATGTGCGTTGCAAGAAAGCCTAAACTGTTAGAAAAATATATAGGCAAACTACATAATTGTGCAACGTCAGAGCCTAGTTTATAAGAAGTATGTCAGATTTAGTTTAAAAACAAGAGACAAGTAAATTCTTGTAAGGAAATAGGAACTACATAGGAATACATAGAGAACTACGGGCGTAATGCTTTCCCGGGTACCTTGCTTTCTTTCCCAATGGTGAAACATGCTCCACCTCGTAGCCCAAGTCCAAAACAACCCTCACGCCGTCCTCGTCGTCCTTTTCCTCGTAAACCAAACAAAGTGAAGTCATGCAGTTATTGGAATGAGAAAAAGAGCTTTGGATTGGCAAACATTGCATTACGCAGCTATGCTCCGTATTCAAGGATTCACACAACTCTTGTGTTTTCTTTTACAGCAGGAAAGCAAAAGCAAAAGCAAAACTCATGTATGTGGATGTAGTATTTCTTGAGGAGGACGACGAGTGTGTCTGTCATAAAAGTTTTACGGTATTTTGTGGGAGGGAAACTATACCCTTGCCGCCTGATATTTGCCAAGATGATCCTTTCGTGTCGTAGTCGTGTGAACGGTGAATTTGAAACAGCTTCAGCTTCACGTTCCTTCTTACTTCCCTCACTATTTTGTATTTCCTCTTCTCTTTTTTTTTGGGCTACAGAAATGCTCAAGTGGAGAAAAAAGTAAAGTTTGAGCTGAGCTTCACTTTCTCCAAAAAACACGAAGAAAATGATCAAATCCCTGGCGGTCGGTAGCTAATATTGTTGTGGGGCCCTTGTCGACTTATACTTACATATGTAGGGGGTTGTAGCTAAGTATTTTTTTCCTGGACGACAGGGAATTCAGGATTTGAGCTGCTCACGAGAAAAGTCTCGATGATAGATAAGACTTGAATGACTTTGAACCGCTATCTCTATTGGAACGGTGAAAGAAGGAAAAGGAAAGGAAAGGATGGTTTGAAGTGGAGTGAGACCAGTCAGTCAGTTTTATGTTCCCAATACTCATTGGCATATAAAAGTGCAATCTCCGATAAGTGCGATCGTAACGGAATTGTCTGGAGGCAAAGGCAGGCAGGCAGAAGGGTGTTGAGGTATGCATAGATTTACAGAAGATTACTTCCAGTGCATAGTCATAGCATAAGGCATCGTACACCCTCCATGACGAAACGACGATGTCTGCTCTGACTTTTCCTCTCATCGTTTCGTTTACCCTACGAAACGAATTTATTATTAACCATATATTTCTCAACTTTCAGTCAGGGCTCAGGAAGGAAGGCAAAGGCAGGCAGGAGAAAGTGACTTGCTTTTGCTTTTGGCGAAAAATAAGTCAGCAGCTATCCTAGTCATTTCCATATCCATGCTCTGACTATGCATGCAATCTAATATCATGACATGCACGCAAACACCACTCCAAAACACGAACATACTGCACTCGAGGGCAAAAACCAAAAGTGAAAACTCTAAGCCTACGGCCTAGGGAAAGCTAGACAAGGTGTTTCAACCGTAATCATCAAATCTAATCTTGCTTCGTTGGCATTTAAATAAAAACCGATGAAATATTAATTCAAGGGTCGAAAATTAGAAGAAAGTTAAAATATATCAAGCATCTGATATTTCCATTCGATTTTTTACTCAAAATTGTAATTTTTGAACAGATGAGTATCTGGGACACCTTATGACAATAAATTTCAACTTGAGATCCAGACAGACTTTCTTGAGAAAAGTGAAATAAAAATCATGAATCTATTTTTAAGCTCAAGATGAGGCGAGGCAAAGGTTGGAGTTGGAGCAGGACTTAAGTTGACAGATAATTAAGTCAGCTTATTTCCTCTCTGCTAAGAACTGGGCTGGGCATGCACTGCACATGCAAGGGCAAGTGCTTAGAAAAAATAAGCTGAAGGATTTAAAGAAATTTTCCATCATGAGAGGGGAAAAGTGCAAGCTCATCATTTATAAACTAACTTTTGTTTTAAACCATATTACCTTCGGATTTTTCCTTAAGGATCTTCTTGTACTTTTCACTTTAGAAAATCACACCATCGATCTGCTTTTACAAACTTACATTTTTTGAGAAGACACTGAAATAAATTATCGTGCTTGAGAAATTAAAGAATACTTTTATTCACGTTAATATCTAACGTAAAAAAACTTAATACATACATACAATATTCTGGTACATTTATACCATCGCTACTATTTTAGGCTAAAATGAAAATAAAGTTAGCCCGTACGTATAATGTTTTATTACATAAAGAAAATCCGTAAAATAATTGGACAATTTTGCGGCCTTTTCAGTTCTGGACTTCATTAGTGACCAAGTGCGGACAAGATATAAAAAACTTTTGATCCAAAACCGCAATCCTTTTAGAAAATTCAAATCCAGTCTGATTGCATATAATAAACTAAACTAACCTCGTAAAGAAGTTGAGAGCTCTCACCATAAATTTTTTGAGTTATTTGGTATCATTAAATCTACACGGTGGGTTTAACCAGTCTTGTTTTTTACCCTTGCAGGCAGAAGCATCCGGATCCTTTCAAGCTCCCAGTCGTCTAGCCTCTAAAGTAGGAGCAGATGGATGGAAACTCGTCAAGTAGCTCAGTAATCGTCTCTCGTACAAGGATAAAGGGCAAGGATTAGTCGAAGAGTGAAATATGATGATATAAAATAGATAAAAGTAGGGAGCACTAGTAGTCAGAGTAGTAATCCCGAGAGAAAGCTAAGGGAGTCTCCCTATCTTTGTAATACATGAACTCTTTTCATTTCATTTGAAGGAAAAAGGCATTGAAAGAAAAGGAATGGTTACGAGGACTCCGACTACTTCGTTCGTTGGTATTTCTCATTCCCCAAGCCAAGCTTGGGTTTTAGATTTCTAAATGAGAAATGATTTTTCTTTTTTTTATTCTTTTTACGAAGGAAAGGGCGTAAAAGAAGTTCTCACTTCCTTCAACAGCCGCAAAAACTCAAAAGATAAGAGTTCATGTATTTTACTAGTCGTCGGCGGAAGTGGGTTCCTGAAATTCATTCGTCGCGCCAAGATTTTCTATACCGGGAGAGACGTTTCAATAAAATGAGACCAACCGCAGCCACAGCATGGGATTCGCAGTTCAGTTTTTTTGGGGGGAAAAGAAGGAAAAAATGCACGTCATTTCTCAAACGACGAAACTTTACTCAACTTCCTCCTCCTTTCGTCTTTGGCATCCGTATCATTAAATGTGCTCCCTCGTCAAATGGGCCCAAAAATTCTTTGTTTGATATGATCGTTCGATCTTCCTATCATTGTAATGCATGACATTAATACTATTCCCCATTCGAACAGAATAGAACCAGGCATTGCATTGCCAACTTTCTCCCCTCAAATTTCCCAAAATCACGGTCCATGATGACATCGAGTGTCCATCAGCGGAAATTAATTTGATTCATACCAAGAATGATAGGACTAATAAAACTTTATTCACCGATGAAAATCAAAAAATATATCTTGAGTGGGTAGTCTGTGCGCAATTGACTTTCTCAGAAATTGGTAATTGGACGTTATTGGATAAAATCAAGATCAAGGTAAAGTAGACGGCGACAAGGGTCAGTACACCAAGTTCAGTTCATATGCTGAGCTCAGCAAATTTTATCGACATCTAATTCATACCAAATTTATAAATATAGCATTAGAATTAAATAAAGTTTGCTGGTATATTCGCATTCCTAGATCTAGATTCTAGTTCTAGTTCTTCTAGTTTATTTGAAGTTTGTCCTTGTACAGTCTACATTTCTTTGGACAATCTGTGCTATGCTCTGTACTGTGCAAAAGTTAATTTCTCGGAAAACTCGAAAACAAAGTTGAATTATCAGTAGAGTTTGGAAAACAAAGAGAAGAGAAACTCACTTGACTCTTGAGTGGATCACACAACGAGTCACCCAGTCAGTCTAGCTAAACTAATTGGGCCGAGATAACTTGTTGGGTTTATTTGTAGAGGTCAAACGTGTGCAGGGGTTCAGACAATTAACCTCCTCAAGTAGTCCCACTCAGCCAGTTCTTTTTTCTAGGAAAGTAAATTAACTTTCTAATGTCCGGAGTTTAATTGAAAATACAGAAGAGGAAGAACCAACACATAGACTGAAGGTAGGTCTAACTCTATTATTTACCTTCTGGTTGAATTTAATGAAATTTTGTTCAAGTATAAGTTCCATGATCTCTTAGAATATAGGATTGCAATTTTTCACAGAAAAAAATAATGTTAAAACTTTTTACTAGGTTTACAATCTGAACATTTGCCATTCACGCTCTCAAATCTAACTGAGCAGAGGGACCCCAACCCCAAGATTTTATTTTATCAAGTCCATACTCGTCTGACGTGAGCGGTCATATTTTTAAGATTTAGAAACACATTATGTTTTCAAGTATAGAGTGGACATGAATTTTTCACAAAAGATTTTTACTCAAGGAAATGTAGCGCTACATCGTAGATCAAGGATTTCTAAAAAATTGAAGACAGAACCAACCCCACCAACGCGTCGCATTTTATGGTCATCTGTTGAGTGCACTTTTCTTCCGTTTCCACGTGAGTCGTAGAAGAGTTTCCCTCATAATGGTCATATTTTGGAGAAATTATGACATGATTACAGTTGACAACTTACAAAGATGTGAGTGAGTGACCGCGGTCGGTGGTGTTCAGTGCTCTGCTCTCCCTCTCCGGTTCAGATTCGGTCACGAATTGAAAGCATATGACCGCGACGCCCGTCCGATCCTGCCCACGAATCTTTTGTCCATGTAATGTCCTAGTAGATGATTATTGGGAGTGAATAGGGTCTTTGGGCAAAATATAATATAACATAATGGAAAATCTGGGGTTTCCTTTTTAGCCACAACAGTCTGGCTATAAGTGTGTGGGCTTAGCCAGTCCGTCCGTCTGGTCTGAATTCTGTCTCCACGTGTTACTTTTTGTGTTGCATTTCTTTCTCCTGTATCTACATTCTACAGTACAGTGCAATATTTGGATGTCTTGCTGAGTCTATTCTATCATGTACAGAAGTACTTTGGGATACGGCTTCCAAAACCTTTTATAGCTCTGCTCCACGCGTCTATTTCTAAGGTTAATGAAGTTATTTTGATAAACATCGTCTGGTCCAAGTCCATGTTATCACTCATTTGCTACTAACTCTACTTCCCGTACAAAATGTTTGTGAATCATTCAATGTCACTGAAAAAATATGCTGAACAAAGAATGTTCTCAATATTTGTGCAATTCAAGGCAAAAATCGGTTCAAAAGGTTTCAGTGTCCCAACTTAAAAGTCTTTTATGACTGACCTCCACGTATAAACTAATGACACGAGCAAAGGCTTGGCGACGGCTACATTGAGTTATGCTTATGCACTGTGTAACTCAAACTGAAACTGTGTGGGTTGAAATAATCTTTCGTTCTAGGCTTGACTATACACAAGAGAGAATCATAATAAGAGAGAAAGTGAAAGGAAAGGAAAGAAGAGAAAGGAATGCTGAATCTGGAACTGATTTGAGGATAATAGGAAAAGGCGAAGATGAAAAAGGAGCATGAATGAAGTTTTATAGCGTGTCATTAACGGGCTTTAATGCAGGCGACCACCTTATCCGTTATTCCCTGGATGTATCTACTTTCAAAAGGTTTCTGCTATACTTTCTTGGGTTGTCACAAGGAGGAAGGAAGGAAACTTGACGAGGACATAAAGGCATATGTCGTAAAGATCTGTCTGGGTAGAATCTAAGTTTTCCTATTCGACTAAATCTCATACAGCGAAGCAAATCTTCCATTTGGTTCGATCACTTCCATTTGGGATAAATAAAAATAAGTTTGTTTCAAACGTACGTGGAAGAAATC
>WJEZ01003624.1:0-10466 GCA_009869925.1 Thalassaphorura encarpata
TCTTGGAGCCTTGGTCGGGATTACAGCTGGATGTGCTGTTTATCACACGATTGAATCTTTTATCGTTGGAGTTGTTGGTGGTGCTTTGGTCATTGCTGTGGCTTCATTTGCTGACCACATGAGAGTTGACGACCCAGTTGGGGCTACAGCTGTCCATGGTTGGTTTTATTATAAATAGTTCAAAAATATTGCTCAGCTTATTGAAAATATTTTTAATTTGCTCCAGGATTTGGAGGACTTTGGGGAATGATTGCAGTTGGACTTTTTACAGAAGAGGATCGGGGATTAGGAATAACGAAAGGATATTCTGGATATTTTCGGGGTAAATTCATAAGTGTAAATTAAATTGTTAATTTTTCCAAGCATGTAATTTATTGGACTAGGTGGTGGACTACATTTACTCAAAGTGCAATTATTCGCTTGTCTTTGCATTTCTGTCTGGGCGGCTTCTAGCACTTTTGTTCTGCTTTGGGTGAGATTCATTTCCAGGATAAAATAATAACTGCAAAAGCTAAATTTTATAATGAATTTTTTCTTCTAGGTAATCAACAAGATAATTCCGATCCGAATGGAAGCCCATGAAGAATTATTAGGCGCTGATTTTGTTGAGCATTTGGTTCGCAGAAGAAATGCTGGGATATCCCCTGCCCTGTCAGCAATAGGGTCGCATCCCGATCTCCAAGATATTCAGAAAAAAGCAGTTACAATTGGTTCTCATAATCCAAGTATGAAAAAATAGTTTCAGCATGGAAATTATCGATATTCAATTTTTCTAATTTTCCCAACAGACCATTCAAAAATTGTGGAAACATTGGCCGAGATGAATCCATGGAAAAAGCTTCGAGTGAAAGCATTTGCTGCATCAGCTTTTGCAACATAGTCTTCGAAGAAAACGAGCGATTGCTCCGTTGTCACCCATTCAAGAGAATGAGAACATTGTTGACAAGTATTTAGGACGACCGATTTTCACGATAACACCATTTTATGAGGATGAAGATTCAGGTTACAGCTATGAGGAACAAGTTTTTGGAAAATTACCAGCATATTGGAAACAGAAAATTAATTATGAAATTTAATTCAGCATTCTGAGACTGAAAATGTCAAAAGATAAAAATAAAACAATGAAATTCGTCCGTAGAACACACATTTATTTTATTTTGTTAATCATGAATTATTTCAAATCTCGTCGAAGCTCGTGAATACGATATTGAGTTGACTGGATCAAATTAATACAAAATATCGCGATATTGACCACATAGTTCGGAGTTCGGCTTAACGATTAACTATTCAGATATTCAACATTTAGCATTCGTTTAAAAAATTATGGACTTTCTGTTGGGACTTTGAAATCCCACTGTAATACTTTATTATGACATAACGTACTAGCGAGCTTCGACCCTAGTTGTCATTCTGGTTTTTCGATGACGACAAAAGTACTGGTGGCAAGAGTAACTGGAGAACTGGGCTGGGCTTGGGCTTGAGGTGCAGCAGCAGCAGCAGCAAGGGAATTGTTGTTAGATCCACTATTTGTAATTCTACATTGCTGCAAAAGGTCTTGCAATTCTTCATGTAAATATTGTTTAGTTACTCGGTCCATTGTTGCCTGATCTGGAATTATGTCTTTGTTTGCATAAATTGCAAAAGATACTTTACCATTGTGGGAATAAATTGCAGACGTGACAGCTAAAAATTACAATTGCAATTAGAATTATTAAAATTGACAAAGAATTTTATATTACAAAATTAATTACCACTCTGTCTCCATTGAAGCCCAAAGATTTTATAAATGTCTTGAATTTTATGTTGTCCAAATAAAAATGCTTCATTTTCATAAGCTGGAATACTCGTGAATCCAACAGCCGTGCCGAAATTGAGGGCAAAAATTAAATCCAAAATTGGTGAAGGAATTATCGTCACCATTGGTATAATGTGACCTTGGATCAATTCTTCATATTGTTCGGAAATATATTTTACAAAATTTCTTTCGGATTGATACAATCTTCTGAGAGCATTTGCTGGTTTCATTGGGATTTTAAAAAATCCAACACCCCTGTGGAAAATTAAAATTAAATTCATGTGATATGGATTTTAATTGAAAATTTTTGTCCACGTACCAATGATTCGTCATTTTATTAATCGGATGATTTGGCTTTGGAAGTGAATGCATTACCGAGATGTAATTCGGCATAGCTGGACCTGGTAAATTTCTTTCCAGAAAACATCGTCTCAGCGCCCCAGCCAATAAACTCATTCCGACCGTTGCAAAATGAGATTTTGTCACGCGTCTAATTTTTTTCATCGTGTCCAATGGAATTGTCGTCATTGACACAAGCCCATGCGTATTCATTTTTCTCTGCGTGTAATAATCACTGTGGACAATAATTGCTAGTGATTAAATCACCAATTCTCTTCGGCCCAGTAATCACAAGATTTGCCTGCGAGTGCGAGTAGAAAATAAATTTCCCTTTCAACATAAATTTTTGTGATCTTACCTTGCTACAGCATTTTGTAAATTGATTTTTGACAGTGTATTTTGAAGTTTTTTGAATCATTCGATCAATCAAATGATTAAAACTATAAACCATCTCCAAGTGAATGATGAAAACGAAAAACGAGAACAGATTGCTTAGCTCTGTACCCACGGTATAAGATCACTTCCCAAATTGGGGTATCCTTCCGGAAAGGCATGGCCATTAGTTCCCCCATTAGCAAATTTAATTCATGCTCATGATTATTTGGGTCATTGCTGAAACTGAAGCTACGGTCTTCACGAATTTGGTGATAGACNTTAGTTCCCCCATTAGCAAATTTAATTCATGCTCATGATTATTTGGGTCATTGCTGAAACTGAAGCTACGGTCTTCACGAATTTGATGATAGACGTCAAGGGTCGTTCTTTTCCAAAAATAATATCCTCCGATATCAATTGGAATTTGGTACAATTTATCAAATTGTGGTTGATTCTCTTCATTGACGACGGAGAGGACATTTGCAATAAATCCATTTCGCACTGTGTCAATGTTTAAATTTTCTTCTAGGAGAATTATCTTGACATTTGTAGCGTAAGTCGTTTCGTAGAAATCTTCTAAGGCGAACAATGTGTCATAGCCAGTGAGAGTGGAGCCAATGTTGGATTTGAAAGTACGGACATAAGTCACAACGATTAATTTCCATAATGCAAATGGGATGAGAAATGTAGAAGCAATCAACAAAATAGTTCCATATAAGAACCACCAAACTAAATATTTGAGGATTTTCCCCAATAACTTTAATTTACTACTCATTCTGAAGAAAGAAAAAAATTAATTTCAGCTATGATTGGCCAAATTTAAATGAATAACACAAAAAACACATTCCACTCCTAATCTGAATTTTCTTCCGACCCAGAACGATATGCGTTCATTTTCACGGATACAAAAATTAATTCAAACAAAAATTTTGGACGAAAATTGTGTTAGCTCAAGTCTTGGGCATGTTTGGACAGAAACTAAAGTTAGTTAATCAAAAAGATTAAAACCAAACAGGAAGCCATAGTCATAACTCTCAACCGTAACCTTCCGACTAATGTAATAATTTAACTGGGGTAGATTTGATAAGATTTTATGCATGGCTTATCCTACACACGTTGCAATATTTTTGGCTTTTCTTAACACTAAATCTCCTAATTTGCACACCCTTTATGACATGGCTTAGCCAACAACTAACTTTATCTAATAATCGACCAAATCTTGATCGTAAATCAAATCATTTCGTGGTGATGTCTAAAAGCAGTTCAGATTTCAGGCCAAGTTTAATTAAGAAATTCGTTAAGAAGATTGTTTTAATATAGATTTCCTTGATTTTTACATTTGTTACACGTGGAATAATTATTACAAACTAAGGAAGAAATGTATTATACATCTCAAGTCCCATCAAGATTCATTTCTCCTTGCTAATAAATCTAAACCACAAATTTAACGAGAAAGTTTTTGGAAAATTGTTAATAAATTTTCATTTTTGACTTTACGTAAGATTAATAACTTTATGTGGATTATGTACTGATGTAATTGTCTACAAAAAAAAAACTTACGACTTGAGTGCATAATTAGAGCAGGAAGGCTTAGCTGACTGGCACAGGAGTGAGCGAGAGTGAAAATAATTAGAGCGTTACTCTTGTGTCTTACTCCTGCAATGCAATCAGTCTGCCCAGCCAAAAGTCTCAAAAAGACTACGAAAAAAATTAACTTGAGTACGGAACTGATTAACATTTGCCTTCTTAAAAAAATAAATAAGAAAGACGAGCACAAAGACAAAACTCAACTCAAAATAATGCAACTTTTGCCAGAGCAATTCATAGAAGGCAATTCAAAGACTAGAGACTAGTTGAGTTATAGTTTTTTATCTTAATGATTAAATTGGCATAACATCTCCACCGATTCCAGCGGAAAAATGACTATTTTTCGTCCAAATTGTAAATCAGAAGTAAAATCATGTTAATGTCATAAAATATTGAAACAAGTATTATCTTATCTGCGTCTCTGCAGTAGACTGGCTGGTTCTGTCTAGGTATTCCTGGGATAGAAGGGTTGAAGAATTTTCCTTGTTTTGACATCTACGAAAAATCCAAAGACAATCCTGTCCCGTCTAAATACATGTGCTTCGCGCAAAATACAAAACCTCATGTTTTGTAACAAAAAGTCATCACACTTTTAACATTTTAACTGTGTATAGTAATTAATTTTATCAATTCACTTATCATCATCACCAATACATGTACACTGATACTCGTATTTGCATCAAGTTCATCTCAAGAGTTTTAGTCCTCGTGGTTGTATTACTTTAACGCAAGGCAACGTTACTTAAATTACATTATACAACGCAATGGTTTCGATTTTATTTCATGCTTGACGGGATTCGTAATTTGTAATCAATTGGTAAACCGCAAAACAGTTTTGTCTTGTCCAATTTATTCAAGTCTCGTGCTAAAAGCAGCAGAAGTAGTTTTGAGCTGCCAGTTTACCATTACACAGCTGAGCTAAGAGCTAAAAGGTCAAGGGAGAATCTCAGAAGAATGAAAAGAAGTTCCAGCCGTTCTTCAGAGCGAATTGTAAAAAAACAATTATTAATTCCAATCCCAATTTCAACCAAATCAAATGTGTCATCGGTAAACCTCGAAAATGATAATTCGGCGTCGGCTGCTGAAGATACAAACCAATTTCTTAATTCGAGTCCGAATTTGGACAAATTGTGGAATGATGATGTGGCCAAAGCTATGAATACTTTTGATGATGATGAAATAAACCCCAGAACTTTAAAACCGAAACGAGTCAGGAAATCTCGTAGTAAATCACTTCTTCCAGCTAGAGCTGTTCGGGCTTCATTTAAAAAAGTATTGTCCAATTTGGATGATAAGAAAAAAGAAGAATTTAGTACTCCTTCCCCTCTGCGTTGGGGTGTTCCTCGAGACAGTAAAAAACAATCTCAACCAAATTCCCTATTGGGCTCTATTTTGAAAGTTTTATGCACAAAGACAAAGATGAAAACTGAAGCTCCTACTCCACTTCCGGCACCACAAGTTACTTCATTTAATGATGGGTAAGTTTTTTTATGCATAATATTATTCTAGTTTTTACAAATTCATTTAAAAACTGAAACAATATTTGGTATTTTTACAGAGAACTATTACAGCCTTTGAACCAGTCCGTAGAAATTCCTGAAATCAAGTCAGAAATAGAAGACTGCATGCAATTTTCTGAAGTTGAAGAACCCAATATTGAATTTGACGATGGCCAACCAGAATCAACTGAACATGTGTAAGAAAAAATATTTTCGAATCGTGTGGCATTATTACTGAGGGTAATCAATTGTTTCATGTTACCATTGCTGCTGTCTGTAGGTCTGAAGAGCTTACTGAATTCATTTCTTCCACTTCGGGATTACCAAATGGAATACTATCAGAAGTTATTTTAAAAATGTATGCTGAATTATTGTATTCCATCGTGTAATATTTAATCATTCGATTTATATTACCTGATTACAGAGAACGTGAGGATGAGGATCCTCTTAATGTAGAAATGGCAACTCCACTCGAAGAATCATCTGAAATTCCAAATTTCGAAACATACGCAGAGGAATTTCCTTCAAGTCAGAATTTCTGTGATAATTTTAACGTAGGGGAAGTAGACTCAGCCACTACTAGTGAAAGGGTAGAAATAGAAGTTCCTCCTGCAAGGTTTGTAATAGACAAAGGTTTTATTACAAAGCCAGCGAAAAAAATCATGACAATATTGTGTTTTTTTCTTCAGGAAAATGAAATTTCGACAATGTCGTATTTGTTGTGCAACATTTTCATCGGCGGATGCTTTGATATTTCATCTGTACAGACATATCCCCATTGAGTCTTGGGGTTCATCTTCAACGTAAGTGAATTAACTAGTTTATTAAAATGCTTGGTTACTTATAATGTTTTTTCTCCCAGAAATGATCCGTTAAATGTGATTCCCAATTGGATCAACCCAACAATTCCAATTCCAGCTCAACAACAAGAAATGGAAGAATTGGTCTCGGCAGAAGAAACGGATCCGTTGTCTCTTGCTGAGTTGTGAGTAAAATTATCATTATCTTAAGATGCTAGGTGTACGACACAAATGTCTTAAATCTTTTTTATTTTTAAATTAGAAAAACTGAATCTGAGACGTCATCTACAATTCCAACTGAATTCCCTGATGTAAAAAAACAAGATCTACCTAAGCAGATCGAACTAAGATACCCAAATTTGTGTAATGAAAGAGTGCAAGCTAAATCTCCTACCAGAAAAGGTAAGGGTGGAAATGCACCGAATCCTAAATCTTCACTGAAAACCAACCCTAGTATCAAAAATACTATGCCAAAATCAAAAAGAACTAAGATACCCAAATTTGTGTAATGAAAGAGTGCAAGCTAAATCTCCTGCCAGAAAAGGTATGGGTGGAAATGCACCGAATCCTAAATCTTCACTGAAAACCAACCCTAGTATCAAAAATACTATGCCAAAATCAAAAACAAAGTTAAAAAATCCACCAGTACCAGTTGTAAGAAAAAAGTCATATCGGCAGTATAGGGATGGATCTAATTGCCCTTACGGTTTTGAAGATGTAGTTCAGAAATTGGTTTTGAATGGTGGGATTTTAAAATAAGTCGGGATTAATTTATGCTTTTAGTCTTCGTGTTAAAACTGTTTGTTAATTTAATTTATAATATTTCAAATATCAACTTGTGGATTTGGTCTTAGCAGCGATATTTTGATATTTGGAAATAAATTGAGCAGCTTGTTTTTAGTTAAAACAAATTAAATGTAGCCAATACAAGTATCATAACTCTGTCAATTGTTGTTGCTCCCTGATTCTTTCTCACGTTTCCTCTCTTGTGTGAGAACCTTTCGAATTCCATCCAAGTATGGATTTAGTCGAGCTCGTTGTTGCATTGGAAAATGATCAATATACAAACGCCAAAAACTCGGATGTTGGAGTAAAAGATAAAATAAATCTTTGCCAAGTTCTCTACTGTTGATATTTGCCACGTCCCAAATAAATCTTGCTGCGACGTCGAATAAATTACTACAAAAATTTAAAACAAAAATTAAACATGAGTTTCATCAATGACGGAACAATTTTTAGTTTACTTTGTCAGTTGTCTCTGTAGCGGCGTTTTGTTTCCAATATCTTCCAAAAAGTTTAGTTTCCTTACGGCTTCGCACAAATGCTTTCCGGCAGCGATACGAGAACCAACTGACGTTTGGCTATTGAAATTGTAACAAAAAATCAAACAGTTTAGATATTCGATGAACTTGACACTTTTTGACTACCTTTGTGTTGCTTGAGCAAATATCAGGACAGTTGTCAAAGGGTCTGATTGATTTACGATTTGTTGCAAAATTTCGCTACATTCGCCGTCAATAAAACCAATAGACCCAAGTTTACCAAGTAATACTGGAATAATTCTCTCGGCTTCCTATCAGCAGGAAAATTATATTTAATTTAGAAGCTCTAGAAATATTTATTGGGTCAAAGTCTTTTACCAATTCAAGAAGACTTGGCACAATGCTATACAGTCCCTTGAGAATTCGAATGGCTAACCCTGCAAGGGTTGGCTTTGAAATTGCAATCTGAAATTCGCATTACGATTAGAATTTTTTTGCAATCTTTGATCTGAGGTATTGCCGTACCAAATCCAGCAATATTGTCAAAAGATTTCCGACTTCATTGGAGAATAATTTCGGCGAAACTTTACTTATTCGCTTTAACTTGGTAATGTATAACTCTGGGTTATTCCTACACGAGAAAACAACATTGTTTAGCTTGAGCTTTGAGCAACCATCACTTTGTTTCAAGTCAAATATTTACCAATTTGATGATCCAAGCGACTGAAGGATTTCTTTCATCATGACTCGCGAAGTTTTCTTGATACCTTGACGTTGACTCGTACCCGTGGGCGTCATAGGCTCTAATTCAGAACAGCTTGTCCCATCCATAAAATTCTCTTTGCTGGGGAAAGTTTTTTCTTCTTCTTCCCTAGGGCTTGGGCTTTCCATCTGAGTTTGTGTAGTCACCGTAGGCCTAGAGTGAAAACATGAAATGAGTTTAGTGGATTTAGACATGAGTTTAACGTCCTACTACTAAAGCTCACTCTTGTCTGTTGTATTTCTCTTCTGATGGATACGGGACTGGGACGTGACAGTTGAATTCAGTCGTGGTACCTGTGGCAGTGGTGGTGGTTGTCGTTGATCCTCGAGGAAAACTAAGGACTTGGACTTGTAGCCTCTGAGCAGGTTTAGGTATTTTAGTCGTAGTTCCAAGTCCAGTTCCGTCTTCTTCTGCACTACGCGTCGTAAATGTCGGGAGCCTTAGTTTTGACTTGGATTTTTGATATTTACTTTCTGGGTTAAGGTAGTGGTATTGGCTTTGTAGGATTTCAGGAGAGGATTGAGCATTGGGTAAATCTATTGAACATTGTTGCAGCAGCTGCTGCTGCTGCTGATGGACAGGAGTATCGATTCCAATAAATTTATCTACAGCCAAAGGAGCTGTGAATGATCTCTGTTTTGGCGTTTGATCTCCGCAACTATCTGCCACAGTTATGGAAGACTGTCCTGAATTTAATTCTATTTCACTGTTGGAATAAAAAAATATGAGTATGCAATTAATTTGTAATTAAAAATTAGTTTTACCGCTCTGGTAGGAGAAAATCGTCTTCTAGTAACTCCGAACAATTACTTCGCTTAGCAGGATCTAGGTCTAAACATTTCTGGAAAGGCAAAAGGAAATTATTAATTGAGACTGACGAGATAAATTGATAATGAAGTGAATCATACAGTAACAAAGGAAAATGCATCATCCTGGATCCGGGTAAACATCCCTCTCAAAGATTCTTTTCCTTTCCTAGCTGTACATGGATAAGTGACAACGTAGGGTTTTCTATGTACCATGGCTCCAAATGTTTCTTGAATATGATAAAGTTGTTCCATCACATTTGAATAATTCCAAAGGGAAACCCCTTTAATCATTTCGCTCAAAAGACAAGCCTACGGACCAAATATCTGCAGCTAATGTAAAGTCAGGGCTACGGACCAAGATTTCTGGAGCAGAATAATTAATTGTTTCTGGAATTGGACACTCTGGTTTGATCGGGCGATTGAGGAACAAAGCCATTTTAAAATCAGCCAATTTCACAACTGCACCCGCATTCAAACCCCTTTAATCATTTCGCTCAAAAGACAACCGACGGACCAAATATCTGCAGCCAGTGCAAAGTCAGGGCTACGGACTAAGATTTCTGGAGCAGAATAATTAATTGTTTCTGGAATTGGACACTCTGGTTTGATCGGGCGATTGAGGAACAAAGCCATTTTAAAATCAGCCAATTTCACAACTGCACCCGCATTCACAAGAATATTTTCTGGACAAATGTTGGCGTGCAGGCATCCTTTTTTATGACAGAATTCAAGTCCTTGCAAAACTTGGCGAATAATGTCTCTTGTCATGATTGGACACATCCTTGCTTTTTGCATTTCGCATTTCAAAGAACGATCGCAAGCCTCCATGACCATGTGAATTCGACTGTTCAATTCATAATAGCCAAGCATTTGTACAACGTTCGCGGAATCTACTTCCTGTAGAAAATAAAAAAATAAATTGGTTCATTCTGGGAATTTTTAGATGCAAAAATTTCTTACCAATAGAGCACTGATTTCTATCATTGCTGATATTTTGCTTTGAAGTCGCTCTGCCTCATTTCGAGCCAAACCACAGCCATAATTTTTGATTGCAACTAAACGACTCTCAGTCAAATCAAAATATCGTCCGACCTAATCAATTAAAAAAATTAATTGCCTGTCTAGCTGTTAAATTGAGTAATTTGTAACATTACATGATTTCCAGAGCTAGTCCCACTTGAAAACCAATTGATATGATGAAATCTTTCTTCTGAATTATTTGCCGTTGTAGTCGTCA
>WJEZ01003625.1:0-10466 GCA_009869925.1 Thalassaphorura encarpata
TAAAAGTACAAGTGTGAAATTCACACCCACACGATCTTCAAAATGTTCATTTTCATTGTAATTCTATTTTCAATTTTTAACCCATCATTTGCCTTATTGAACGAAGATAAATTAAAAAATGAAACCATTAATTGTTCTGGAGTTTCTGAAGATTTGTTGAAAGAAATTCGGGGTTATAAAACGGTCGCAAAGGAAATCATGGAGGCCGTAATGAATGGAAACTTTTCTGGATCGACTTACAACGATTTGGAGTATTTTGTGGATAAATTTGGTTCTAGACTTGTAGGGTCAGATGCTCTAGAGCTTTCCATTGATTATATTCTTGAGAACATGCAGAAATTAGGATTGGACAACGTTCATGCGGAAAACGTGACTGCGCCCAAGTGGGTTAGGTAAGGAAAAATATTTCATACGATGTGTGCTAATTGCGTGAGAAAATTTACGTTACATGTTTGAGCAAAAAGCAATAAAATAATAAAAATAGTGGCAGGGTCATAATTTTTTGTTAATTTTTTAAATTTTTCAGGGGAGATGAATACGTGACAATGTTAAATCCCTGGAGAAAACCACTATCCGTCCTTGGCCTTGCCCTTTCAGTTGCTACACCTGAAGAAGGAATAACGGCTGAAGCTATTGTTGTAGATAGTTGGGAAGATTTGCAGAAAAATGTCAAAAATGTTCGTCAGCAGATTTTTGTCTAAAGCTCACCGTATTTATAAACTTGTAACAATTACAGGCAACTGGTAAAATCATCGTGTACAATCAGCCATTTCATGACCCCGAAAAATCTATTAGTTATAGACAGCGCGGGGCGATTGAAGCTGCGAAACTTGGAGCCGTTGCATCCTTAGTGCGATCCTATACGACGTTCTCTCTTGGAACGCCTCATACAGGTCTCATGTTTTACGAGCAGAATTTGACTAAAATTCCAGCTGGTGAAATTTCCATCGAGGATGCTGAGCTCCTTCATCGACTTTATAAGAAAGGTAAGAAACACAGACTTTAGAGTCTTGGAACATGAAATTGTCAAACCTGTAAAATTTTACACAGGACAGAAAATTGTGATTCATCTCAAACTTCGTAATGCACATAAGGGAGATATTGTGTCCAGGAACTCAATTGGAGATTTGACTGGAACTTCCAATCCAGATGAATTTGTTCTAATTTCGGGGCATATTGATAGTTGGGGTACTTCTTAATTATTTACGCGATCCATGCTCAATTAATTTTTATTTAGCTCGCATTATATTTGATTAGATGTTGGACAAGGTGCCTTGGACGACGGCTATGGTGTCATCTTATCCCTTAAAGCCCTAGAAGTCCTAAAATCCCTGAATCTCACGACAAAACGTACAGTTCGTACGATTATTTGGACAGCTGAGGAAATTGGTCAGGTTCCTTTGGGTGCACAACAGTATTTGGCTGCCCATAAGAGAAGAACTACTCAACTATACAATGTTCTTAGAAGCTGACAGTGGGATTTTTAATGCTCATGGCTTACTTTTAAATGGAACCGATGAGGCTGGATGTATCCTGTCCGAAATTCTCAGACTACTGGAGCCTGAAGTCATCAAAACGACAAAATTGTACACCAATTTCCCTAGGCTTAAAACGGACATTGTGCCTCTAATGCAAGCAACTGGAGTTCCGGGGGCTTTGATTGCTACAGACCCAGTCAAATATTTCTGGTATCATCATTCATATACAATGTTCTTAGAAGCTGACAGTGGGATTTTTAATGCTCATGGCTTACTTTTCAATGGAACAGCTGAGGCTGGATGCATCCTGTCCGAAATTCTCAAACTACTGGAGCCTGAAGTCATCAAAACTTCAAAATTGTACTCCAATTTCCCTAAACTTAAAACGGATATTGTACCTCTAATGCAAGCAACTGGAGTTCCGGGGGCTTTGATTGCTACAGACCCAGTCAAATATTTCTGGTATCATCATTCTAATGCAGATACGATGACTGCAATTGATTCTAAGGATTTGGATGTGTGTTTGGCCATGTGGTCAGTTCTTTCTTATGTTTTGGGGGACCTTAGTATCATGTTGCCTCGTATTGTCCAGAATTAGTGTAGATTTAACATTTTCATTTAGTATTAAAGAATGGAGTAGAATAAACGTGTGAATGAATACAAGGAGCTGGTGCATACAAAGGAAAAGTTTTGTCTTATCATAAAAGATTCGCTTGGAGTTGTTAACCTTGCCCATGCTGAGAGGTGAAGAGAAAAAGCAGTGGTGAAATTAGCATACAACAAATAATCTGAATACAAGGGAAGGGTAAAACAGAGAGAAAAGACAATCATATTTTGTTGCTGCTTTTTCTGCAAGAACGAGAAGCCAAGATCAATGGAAATTTCCCACTTGTCACGTAAACAATATTTCTACACATACGAGTGGATGTCACCTGTACACAATCGACAACGTTTTCATATTCACAACAAAACAATGAAATGAGAATGAGCATATTCTTTTTTATTTATGCAATGCCATATTGGGCTCGGCACTACTTAAGGCACCAGAAAATCAGCCCAAAAATTACAACTTCTTGATTACTGTCCTGAAGCTTCAGCGATTTCTATACACAAACGAAATTTTATTCCCCAAAATGAAATTATTTTTCTGTATAACTTTTATTTTTACTTTATCTTTGAGTTTTACTTCAAGTAATTCCCAAAACCGTCAATCTCTGACTCTGGGCCAATTCTCTTGGCAATATGCTTTGGAGTCAGGACGGGAAATTAGTGCAGAAGGTCTCCGAAGTCAAGACCCTGACTCTAATTCTAATTCTTGCAAATTGAGCACAGAATTAGAAGCTGAATTAGATGGATATGCGGAAATTACTCAGAGGATTGTTGAAATGGCAACTGAAGGCGCTTGGGCTGGGCGAACTTATCGTGACCTGGAAGCATTCGTGGACAAATTTGGATCACGACTTTCGGGTTCAGAATCATTGGAAAAATCAATTGACCATATGCTCTTGGAAATGGAGAAAATGGGACTAGCTAAAGTGCATGGGGAAAATGTAACAGTGCCCAAATGGATCAGGTACTTAAATCCTAGCATAAATTTGTTATTTGCAATTTTCATATTTCTTCTGAAATTTGACAACTTTAGAGGTGAAGAAGTAGCTGAACTGATTACACCACGACACAAATCTCTTGCCATAAAAAATATCGTGACCTGGAAGCATTCGTGGACAAATTTGGATCACGACTTTCGGGTTCAGAATCATTGGAAAAATCAATTGACCATATGCTCTTGGAAATGGAGAAAATGGGACTAGCTAAAGTACATGGGGAAAATGTAACAGTGCCCAAATGGATCAGGTACTTAATCCTAGCATAAATTTGTTAATTGCAATTTTCATAATTCTTCTGAAATTTGACAACTTTAGAGGTGAAGAAGTAGCTGAACTGATTACACCACGACACAAATCTCTAGCCATAAAGACTCTTGGGCGCTCTGTTCCGACGCCAGCCGAAGGTCTAACTGCGAGTGTCTTTGTCGCCACATCGTTCGACCAAATGGTGGCAAGGAAAAATGAGGTACGAAATATTTTGTCTGTCAAATTTAATCAAGAAATCATCTAAATTTATATTTTTCCTATAGATTCCAGGAAAAATTGTAGTATACGCAGCCCCTAAAGGAAAACTAGAAGGGTACCTTCATAATTTAATCGGAGCTGCCGTTGCAGCCAAATTCGGAGCCATTGCTGCTTTGGTTAAAAACTCCAGCCCCATTTTCCCTTGACACTCCACATGCTGGAATTCAATTTTATAGAGCTGGAATTCCCAAAATTCCTATTGCAGCACTTAGCCCTGAGGATGGGGAATTGATTGGTCGTTTAGCTGAAGATGGTAATAACATTAATATTTCAATTGAACTTCCTTAATAATCTTGTATATTTCAGGAGAATCTTTAACTATTCACCTTAAAATTGAGATTCTTGAAGATGGAATGTCTCAATCTCGAAATGTAATCGGAGATTTACCCGGGCGAGAAAAACCTGATGAATTTGTCGTTGTTTCTGGCCATATCGACAGCTGGGACGTTGGACAAGGAGCTGTGGATGATGGGTTCGGGGTAATTCTGGCCTTGGAAACTGTCCAAATGCTAAAAGCCATGGATCTCATTCCTCGACGTACCATTCGGAGTATTTTGTGGACATCTGAAGAAGCTGGGCTTTACGGAGCTTCTAGTTACATGAATGATCATCAGTCAGAATTGGACAACTACAGTGCAGCCCTTGAAGCAGACTACGGATGTTTTGAAGCAATTGGATTTATTTTTTCAGGTCATCCTGATGTTGGTTGTATTTTACAAAGAATTTTAGAGCAGGCAGATCTTAATGCAACTATAGTGATTCAGACGAATTTTATGCCGACTGATGTCTCAGGATTTACTTCAGCAGGGTCTGTACCCTCAATCGTTTTGCATGGAGATGATGGACGCTATTTCTGGTATCATCATACAGAGGCAGACGTCGTTACGGTTCTGGATACAAAAGATTTGGACACTTGTTTGGCCCTTTGGGCCTCTGCGACTTACATTATTGCGGATTTGAAAGAAAAATTACCTCGGGAAAAATAATTTAATTTCTGAGTAAATTCCTAATTTGAATTTGACAAAAAGTTCATTTATTTGATGTAATTCTGTTCGTATGTAAAATTTTGAAACAAAAGTGATAAATTATGAATTATTTTTGGGCTATCCTCTTTTTGTGTGTCCATTTCCTCTTCGTCCTTCTTTTTCTTCGTGGTTGGTTTGTTTGACCTTGGCCTTGGCCTTGGCCATGAACATGAAATGGAAAATAGTCAGTCGGACTACTATTCAGAGCCCATGACATATTTTGCAAACATATTATTATGTGGTTCTCAACAATGAAATCCCGACCAAGGAGAATTGGGACTTTAAACCCCGGAACCAGAAAAAAATGGACTTCAGACTCAATTCCCGTATGCCAAGTGAGAATTAAATTAGCGCAGTTGAGGATATTTACAGGCTTTCCAACCACAAAACTTACTGATGATTGAGATTCATACAATTCCACCCCAGACTGTTTCACAAGGTTCACCGTTTCTGTTCCAAGGATAGAAATATTAGAACCCGTGTCCAATACAGCTGGATACATTTTCCCAAGGAGTCGCACATAGATCAAGGGGTCACGACGAAGTGCAGGGGTATGAAAGCAATGATTTATCACAGTAAGTTTTGGCTTCTTTGATGAGCTAACAGTAGCTGGTGCTTCTAAAAATTCAAGATATTTGGGCATATTGCTATTAAATTGTCCAAATTATTTTTAACTCACTTTCATCTGGATCATTTGGGCGGTGTATGCTGGTCGTTGGATAATCTCCTGCCATTAATTTCACTTCCTGATGCCCTGCGTCATTACATTAAATTAAACAACTATAAATTATTAATAAATTTAATTAATTAATGAGTGTAATTAAGCATACGAACCAATTGGAGGACATGTACTCTTAGGCTGACCATCTGGGTCTATATTTATGGCAGATGACGCCATAATCTATCTAAAGTTTAGAAAATACAAATTAAATTAAAATATCTTAATGAAATACTTATATTCTTGTTACCTTTAATTGAATTTGTAGAATTTTAAAATTCGTCGAAGGGATTTTAATCGACAACCGTTCCGGACGAGTGTTGGGTTGAGGATGAGGAGGATTAATCGTGTTCTAAGGAACTTAGCCATTACAGCTGATATTTCGTAATTGTTGTATAAAATTAAATGGCATGAAATTTAAAAATAAGAGTAAATTGTAATTGTGTTGAAACACAACATGGAAGCAAATGAAGCTCCATTACAAAAATATTACACACTCCGACTCCATTTTGTAACACATGAAATGAAACGTAATGGTAAGAAGGTAATACAAAGTAATGTGATTACAATTACAAAACTCAAGGCATGAGATACGTTGGCTTTGAATTTGACATACACAGGCAACTAGTTACGAAACTTACGTTAGTAATAATTTCTGTTCAGAACTGTTTTCCTTTGCTCTGTCCTGCTCGATCCTGACTTTGTCTACATCCTGACTCTTTCGAAGAAGGTTCTGACTGAAAACTGCTCTCCAAAATATTTCAAAATCAAAACTCAACAAAATCACAAAATGTATTCTGCGGCAATGAATGGACGTAAGTAAATTTTCTAACAAATACTTTCATTAGACACTAGGCAAATTAATTTATATTTAATTTTTTTTAATTTTAGAAATAGGGTTGCGTCCTACGTATGCTCCTGTCGGAGGAAATTCAACTACAATGCCACCCAATGGTAAACTTTAATTGTTAAATATTTAATTGTATTATTTTTAATTTAATTTCATTGATATTAATAGGTGGAGCTGAGGCTCCAAGGTTTGAGAATGACAGCGATGACCCCTTGATTCCAGTAGTGATCCTTGGCTACGCTTTCCCTGCTCTGTTGGACACTGGGTCCTCAGTTTCTATCCTTGGAAGAATTGGAGTTGAAGCTGTAATGGCTTCTGGACTCAAACTTCGCGTGGCTCATACAACTTTGATGTATCCAACTGGAAGGTCAGCTGAAGTTAAACGACGTGCGACTGTGACCATGACTTGGCATTTTGGACTTCAAACCGAAGTGGACTTTCTTCTCCTCCCGGATATGGATATGCCAGCCATTCTTGGACGCAACTTTCTGGTTGACATGGGCATCGACATTTCTATTGTAAGACGAGCATGGGCTTTCTCGGCTCGCCCAATGGAATATTTTGCTTTCTGCCCCAATTTCCAATTCTGGATTCCACCAGCTAACCCAACTGCCACCAATGGATTTCTTCCTAATCCATTGGCAATGCAAATTCGACACAATGCGTAAGTTTAAAATTTTAATTTTAAAATTTTAAGATTGTAATGAATTCAAATTTATATTATAGTTCAATTGGACAATCCAATCCAACCGCTAGTGGACCAATTCGAATCAACATGATTCAGGATATCCCAATCCCTCATGGAGTTCAAGTCCCCAGATTGACCTTTGTCTACAGAACCATCACAGGCCTCTTTGTCAACCCAGCCAGTATTCCTTACAGAGTTTTGTTGAATGACGTTGAAGTTGGACATTTGGCAAACATTTATGTCACCGAGTCCCAGAACCCACAACCACCACTGTATGGGAATCTTTACAAAAGAGTTGAGCTTCGCTATTCGGTAAATGGCCAATACTGCTCAATGTTCAGAGAAGGTCACATTCTTAGCAACCACTAATTTAAATTTAATATTTAAACATACGGGTACGGGTACAATGCCATCAATGAATTATTATTGTATGAAAATAAATGAACTAAAATAAATTAATCGTGCACATTTTTTATTCTTTCTAACAAATATTTTTCAGATATGAGTTTCTGATTTTTCTACGCTCATAATAATCTGTCAAAAGTCTTCTTATCCTCGTGAATGAAGTTAGAGCTGAGACGCCGAACCATAGGGAAACTACGCTGCCTAAATAACACACATATTCAACTAATTGCATTTTAGGAGTATGCACAAATGTATAGCTGGGTTCCGTAGGGAGCCACACAAAAAGTATTGCCGTATGATCATCATTTTCTTCTTTGTCCAGTACAAGGCTGAGTCCAATAAAACTTTGGACACAATCAACCCAAGGACATTCTTTTACTTGACAATCTCTCAAAATACTTGCATTTCTTGGGAAACTATGATCAGCCACAGAAATGTTGGACCAATCATAAGCTCTATTGTCCAAATCAATCCCAACATCCCTTGGCCATTTCTTTGGACCTTCGGCTGACGCAGAATCGTTGAATGATTTTGCAATGTAGGAAGCCACACAAAAAGTATTGCCGTATGATCATCATTTTCCTCTTTGTCCAGTACAAGGCTGAGTCCAATAAAACTTTGGACACAATCAACCCAAGGACATTCTTTTACTTGACACTCTCTCAAAATACTTGCATTTCTTGGAAAACTATGATCAGCCACAGATATTTTGGACCAATCATAAGCTCTATTGTCCAAATCAATTCCAACATCCCTTGGCCATTTCTTTGGACCTTCGGCTGAAGCAGAATCGTTGAATGATTTTGCAACTAAACAAGCCTCAATGCAATCAGCCCTCGTGTCAAAGACTTGACCTCCATCTAACCTCTCTTGGGAATAATTGAGACAATTCGTTTGATAAGGGGAAGGGAGAAGGACTGAATTGACGACATTGACCTTGACAATCACTGTATGTTTTTCCTTAATCTCAAATGAAGTTCCATATAAAACTTCACCAATATTAGCAGAAGGAGCATGGACATAAATCCTGTACAAGGATTGATAGGCTGGATGTTCAACAAATTCACTATGAAAGTACCAGAGTTTAAATTGGAGCAAAGTGCCCCTGGGTAATTTTTTCCTCTCGTGATTTGGTCCTTCTCCAAAATTCCCAACATGATCTTCGGCATTTGAGCTAAACAAAGTCACACATTTGAGATCTCTGGCGACGTGCATGGATTTTGATGTTCGACCCCATTTTAAGGGTGTTTTTGGATGACCAAATAATTCTGTCATGAATTCAACGACGACGTCATCCATGTCTATCCCAAGTTCATTAATTTCCAGAACGCTTAGCCCTGGGGGTATTTCTTCTTGGGCACTTTTGTTTCTCCCGAATCTTTGATAAAATTTGGAATAATTAAATGTATTTTTTAAATACATACAGAAAGTAACTGCTGGGAGTTCTGGCTCAATGTCAGTCGCAATCGTAACGGACGTCGTTGTAGAATAATTGAAATAAATGTTGGAAATGTACAAAATATGAACACCACAGCCAAAACTTGAAATGAATGCAGAGATGACGATTAGTGACATGAGTGGTTTTTTAAATCTTGAACTATTTGATGAATTTTGTTTATTGTCCATTTTCTTCTGTCTCACTCGTTCAAATAAATTTTCTCTAGTTTTTATTTGAGTTTGTAATTGAATGACTTGGGTAATCCCTTGAATTTGATTTAATTTTGAAGGATACATTTTTGATTTGTACTGCATGTACATTGGGGATGGGGAAAGGTTGAAAATATTTTTGTGGACTGGTATCGGGAGTCTTTTTCACCACTTTGATAATAAAACTGTCAATTACGGAAACTGAGTGCTAGAATTTCATGCCAGGCACCTACATTCTCATTACTACGAAACTGCGTTCTATTTGAAAATGATTAGAAAAGTNTGCTAGAATTTCATGCCAGGCACCTACATTCTCATTACTACGAAACTGCGTTCTATTTGAAAATGATTAGAAAAGTATAAAAGAAATGACACCCCTTAAGAAAAATAACATGATCGATTTGTGCGTTATGCTCTACCGTTATCCTTCCTAATCTCCTAATGCATCCTACACGTTTAACGTTTTACCTCAAAACCTCCACTTCATGTCAAACTTGACAAAAGACGTATCATATTGAAAATCTTGAGCTGTTGTGTACTCAATTAGACCTTAACCCGAAGGCAAATCTTCTTTACTCTAGGAAATTCCACGATTTCTGGGCCAAACAACAATTCATACACAAATATTTAAAATAGCATAAAATAGGCGTGATTAATAAATATTGCAATTTCTCAATGACGCAGGTCAGTTCCGGATGGACTTTTAAGGAATGACGTCAGTGTGATACTGGATATAATTACATAACAAAATTTCGGCTCTCTGAGAATTGATTCATCCAGGTCAAATTACCTTTCAGGCCTGACGCATTTTCTAATTAGACAGGCATGAGATTTGATTTAATTTAATTGACTTAGAAATGATTTAAGCTCTTCCATGGCGTATGCTCAAATTCAAAAGTACAACTTGTATGCATACATTGATTTTCTAATTAGACAGGCATGAGATTTGATTTAATTTAATTGACTTTGATTTAAGCTCTTCCATGGCGTATGCTCAAATTCAAAAATACAACTTGTATGCATACATTGTAAAATTTTACTTTTATCTTGGACTTGGAGATTAAACGAAATAAGTATTTGCCAATTGTTTAATACCAAATCCATCTTTTGTAAAGTTCAGCATACAGAGTGGTTTATGATTTATGTAAATTTTTAGATTAATTGTTAAATTTTTAGATCAAGTTTGAATTTGAATTTTCTAACATTTTTTGCTGTTGCACGCAATTAAGCGCTGCACTGAATAGTTTTATTAATTTCCGAGGATGATGACGCTCCCTTCTCTGCAAGCCACTACCTTTCCATTATTGTCACCAACTATTCCTCTGAAGACGGCCGTGTCCTGTAGGAAATAATGTAGTCAAATAATTCGTATAATTTTAAAACGTATTTTTCTACTTACCATGGCGCCTTCAGGAACCGTCATAATGACTGTAGCAGCTGCTTGGGATGGGACGTACGTCACAAGTTCTTGAACTAAAGCATCTCCTGCACAGGTGACAAGCTCTAGCAAGCTCAGATTCAAC
>WJEZ01003626.1:0-10457 GCA_009869925.1 Thalassaphorura encarpata
TTTTCCTGTTGTTTAGTGTCGTCAGCCCTTGATCCCAAAAATTCAAGCCAGTCTTGAGCCAAGAATACTCTACGTGGAATTAAGGACATCGACACCTGTATTTAAAGCCACCTGACCAATTCTGAGATTTTAAAAAAGCTGATGAAATACAATTCTTTGAATTCTCTCTACAATGGAAAATTTATATTGGTACATGCCTTGCCAAGGGAAGCCCTTAGAAATGTTAAGCTAAAAGTAGGTCAACCCGCTCAAAATCCCTTATTTCTTATTTTCCTTGCCCTTGAAGTGAATCCCTTTTTTATTCATGGCATGTTAATGCAAGAGTAGCAGCAGCAGCGGCAAGCCCACCAGCAAATTGTTGGGAAAGACCCACAGGAGAGGAGAAACCAAAACCAGTCTCTCCTGTCAATCCGTCCATTTACATGAGTTCCGTTCTTTTCCTTCATTCTAATAATTGTGTCGCCTTGACCCTGTCTCCTTTGCCATCACCATCCCATCGGTCATTCCTCTGCCTTTGCCCTGCATTCAAATTTCCTCTGTCTACCTTACCTCGTCTTCTTATCCTAACCATCGATCATATTCTCCTCCTTATTTTTCAATACTACTACTCCCGACTTCCATAATTTTTAACAACAGGGTATCCATTACTATTACATGATTCTATCCTCTCCTATGTGTTAGTCTGCATAAATCTTATGCAAAGTCATTCTAAAGAACAAACCAAAAACTTCTCAAGTTTGAGTCAGTCACTCAGTCGGGAATAAGTTGCACAAGGTTAGTTCAACATAAAAACTGTGTCCGTCCAACTCCAACTGACCGAGTGTGTGTGACAAATAAACAATCTGCCAAATATTGCTCCATCAAGTCCATTTCAGTCACGCTAGGCTGAAGCCAACCAACTGAGCCATTTTATATTATAAACGTGACTTCTTTTTAAAGAAAAATCAAAGGAGTGCTGCTGTGCCCTGCTGTTGTTTGTTTGTGATCATAAATTCACCCATAAATGGAGGCTTTCACACGTTTGCAGGTAAATCACAATGAAATCCTTACATTATTATTAGTGTGCATAAGAAATGCTTGCGTACTTACAATCAAGATCCCAACGACAATAGAAATATCAAATAAAAACCAAGGCACGATTCCCAACTCAACGCGCAAGTAATGTACAACAATAATTAAGGCTAAATTACAAAGGAAAACAAGCCAAATACTGAATACACAATAATATTCCAGAGTAGAGTGCATGTCCATGACCCCTTAAAATAATTTGTTGACTAAGTTTACATAGAACAGTGGCTAAATATGGGATACAGTACAAATTGATCCAAACAATTTATATTAGAATGGCAAAATCACTTTTTTCAGTGGTCAAGCCAAGCCATTTGGCGGAGACGGCGACAAACCAGGCTCCTCTTGCCAATTATTTCCCAACTTTGTTTTTGCACCATTAGCCCTAAAACTAAAGGTGGCCTAAATTGAATGAATTGTAACATTTTAAACCCAATTCAACCACTACGTGGAACGTGGGATGCCGAGCCGACGTGTTATTCTGTCTGACTTGCTCATTCCATTTGTCTCTCTCAAAATCTGATTAACATTCCAAGCAATTATGGACTTTGTTGACATCATTCCGAGAGCAAAACACAACTCTGCTAAAAACTAAACCCAAGTCAAGCGTAAACTCAAGCACAGTGTGACTTGTAGTGTTCTTAGCCCGTCTGTCTTTGGGCACCGCATTTCGCAACATTTGGAAATTGAAACACGGACTCAGAGACTCAGACTGACTTGGCACTGGCATACTTAACTTTACTCATTCAAATTATCTATTCACATACATTTTCAAACCATCCCCATCAAGTGTAATTCTCATCCCACATGCCTAGCTTGCTTGCATGAATAACAGAATGACTGACTTGGCTTCACTTGAGTTGAGTTCATGACTTGAAGTATTTCAATAAATACGTAAAATCACTCAAGACTCTCAAGAGAAACTGGAAGAAAAATATATTATAGTTTTTTCACGGTAAGAAAAGGCAAAGGCACATTAGACATTCATGCAGGAGCAATTCCCACTCACCCATGCCAAATAAACATGGAAACAACATTAAAAATCTACATGCTCGACAAATCTTTTTTCTTCCTAGTTCTCTGGCCTAGCCTGGGCGGGCGGGAAAACAAATAAGAAAACTCGCATCACGCGATAATTTGGCTGCATGGCTATCCATTGTTATTATTATTTTGTTTATTGCATCCTCAAAACCAAAAAGTAAGTCTGAGGCTGAGGTTTTGACAATTTCAATCCCATTGCCAAGAATTCGCTTCACTGTTAAACCTCGTTACACAAATACAGTGGTTAATGATGCTGTCATGCTTTCTATAACACAAAATTGATAGCTTAGCTGCTCAGACCCAATCATACAAAAATAAAATTACCGAATACCATGTAATTGCACCATTTATGCGTAAATCCTTTTGACAAGACAAACAATGTGATCACCACATCAAAATTGCAAAATGCCATGTCGGCATCCAAAAACTTTAGGGTGCTAGAGTATTTCAGTCATTTACAAGGAATTATGATGTCAGTAAAGCTACAGCATTGGTGCAAAGCGGATCTGTGGATCAAGGATAGAAAGATGGTTGAGTAGGCTTTGGGCAAAACCTCGTTCCGGATTCCGGACCTTTTTCATTTAGTGCTAAGAGCAAAAAATCACAGCGATTTTGACAAAAAATATCTTAACATGGGCAATCATCCTTAAAAACCCCAGGGTCAAGAAAGCTAAAAAGAAGAAATTATAAACTAAAACAACTTACACGATAAAATTACCATTTCAACTTATTTCAACTGACATGTATTTCTGATATGTCCTAGCAGCTATAATTCTGAAATTATTTCAAGACTTCCTGAAAGAATATTTTCGTCTATCACTAAAAGCAGACGGCAAACATGCAACAAAGCGCGACAGCTTAGGCGTAGTAGCAGCAATTCTACAGCTGCGGACATGTGAATGTGAATGATTGTTTGATTTGGATCAGGTAGCAGAAGCAGTAGTAGCAAGTAAGTAGGAGGGGAAAACAATCAATGAGACTGAAGACTGAATAACAATGAGGTGCGATAAATCTTTCTTACCACAACTCATCCCATCTTGTCTTTAACTCTGGCTTAATACATTTATTAAGCCAAATTACCTCTGCTATGTCGGCAATTGCACCACGTGCAGTCTGAGTCCATGTATGCATGCATGAGTGCTACACATACTAATGCTACTACTACTTTTGGCTGGTTGCCTGCCTCCCTACGCCTACCTGGCTTCCGCATTCACTTATTCACACACAATTACAATTCCCGTGCTCTGGTTGTATAATAAATAGTTTAAAAATTTAATCGTTTAATTCCTTTCCTATTCCTACGGATACGAGCTACTGAACCACTTTTTAATTTCAGAGTTATGAATATGATTAACTATCATAACTTTCCCTATGACTGACTAGTGGTCACCACACCAGAAGTAGTAAAGCAAATAAAATAACGTCCTGGTTTGGCGTTGGCGCGGGAAAGTGATAGCATGGCATGGCCCGGTGTGTACCTTGACTTGACTTGGGCATGCACTAATGAGAATTTAAAAAAAAATCCACTCCCATTTACTACTGCTACGCGAGACAAGTATGCAAATCAAATATCTCATTTATCTCTCTCTGCATTCAACAACTGTATAAACTAAATTATACATTCAGAATTATAGTATTTAGTTTAGTATTTTCAAGTGTAAACTAACAGGATAGGCGACATGACAAGGTACTGGTTACAGCAGCAAAAAATGTTGCGATGAGACAAGAATTCTCACTTAAATTAGCTATTTAGTTTAATTAAGTATTTAATTAAAATAATACGCAAAATGCAATAAGGAACTTAAAAAGAATCTTTTGAAAAAATTGTGCTCAAGTGGAAATATTTAAAATGTCTTAACATTTGTCAGATTGAGAATTACGCAGAAATGATTAATGAATTCTGGAAGTGCAATCCTTGCATTAAGCACTCAACCTAAAAGCAATGGTTTTCAGAGATACACAAATTCATTAGGGTTGGTTAGGATAAGAAAAAGATTAAAAATTTCTTAAGGAATCCCTAAACTATCTTCTTGCATGGCACAAGCAGCCTAATGCCTTGTCTAGGTTTAGGTTTAGGTTAGAACAGTGTCTCTCACCTGTCCGTCTGTCTCCTTATTCAAAAGATAAAATCAAACCCTTTACCCATGTCCACGTCCAATGTAATCTCATCCCATCCCATTCAGTAAGTTAAGTTAAGACCCATGTTCTCAGTCAGTAATAATATTTGAGCGTATTAAACCCTTTCAATCTCGTCAAAAGTCGCCGTGAGGTACTTACGTGTGAATTACATCACCTCAATTTTACAAACACAAGAGTAATCTTGTCATACTCAACTCAATCCATAGCGGCCCGCCCAACCATTAAGATCTACCGTCTTAGACTCAACCCAAGCCAAATCAAATTTTGTTGTTGTGCTTGTGTAGGGTGAAAAGTGAAGTAATCTCCACTTTAGTCACTCGCAAGTCGCAAGATCATAATAGTTTGTACAAATGCAAAGGTATGCGAAGGTGGAGTGTAAGTCTCAATCCTAGTCCCATCAGAAGTACCGTTGAGAGGAAAAGCATAAAGGGAAATTAGCAAAAGCAAAGTTGGTCAAAGTCGAATATCCCAGCCCATCTCCTTTTTCTGTGTCACTCATTCAATTCATGTGTATTTTGTTTGTGTGTGTGTGTGAACCAACTGGTTGGCAGTGAATCTATTCAATAGGATCAGTTCACTTAATTTACTTGCCCAGGGAGGACGGACGCAACGGTTCAAAGAAACTTGAAAAAAAGGAAAAGTGTGGGGTGAATAGTTTTCGTTAGTAGATCAATGTTCTTTGTGACGACAATTGGCAATTGGGACGTAGTAGCGGCGTACGTAGCCCTTGAAAAGTAAGTGTAAAACAAAACAATTAAAATTGGCCCAATAACATTGAACCATTATTGATTTTTTATGAAAATTAAAAAACCAGAGAGCAAAACAATCAAAATTCTCTTGTACCGGCTGGTTCGAGCTGCCAAATTACTACAACCCTAACCTCATTAATAGGTTTGGCTGTTGACTTTTGAAATTAAAATTAAAATCACTTGTGTCTTGCTCAAGAATATTTACCACGTGAAAATGCTTGTAATATTAGCGTAGGTATTTCGACTTATTTCCCTTCTCAGCTCTTGACAATACAAAATATTACAGTACAGGTCAATTTCCCTTTAATTACGACAGCTCTTTGCTCATCATGCAAAACTACCCAAGCTGCGGAAAACTACCACTTTGCTAGTATTGCTATTGAATTGCATTACCCTTCACATTGGGACTGCCAAATGAAGGAATGCACTAATCAATATTTGCTCAGCTCTGCTCAGCAAGCATTGTTGAGTCAGATCAGAAATAGGGAGTGTTATTGTTGTGCATGCATTCATAGGAGGAAAACCAAATTGATGGGATCAACATCAAGGTGCATGCAATGCGACAAGCTAATAAAAATGCAGTAATATGAGAATTGCGGTAAAACAACAAGTACGTACGTACGTATTAGAGAGCGGGAGTGAGGAAACAAAGATGCGAGGAGCCAGACAGCTTTGACAACAAATAATAATAACAATATCCTCATCCTGCATCTGAGCCCACAACTATTGGGTTATTGGGTACTAGCCACTTGCTCTGCAACAATTCATTCACATGCAGATGCAATATCGTATGAAGCAAGTCCGAGTCAAATTCTCCATTGCGCTTTTTATTTCACCTCAAAATTAATTTACTCAAGTCATAGTATTTTAATCCATCGGACAGCGAAGGTGCCTTTCCTCAAACCAGTAATTATTTAAAAAATTCCAAATCCAAAAGTAATACAAATATTTTTGTTTTCAGCCACGTGCCTTGTTCCAAGTAGAAGGAAATAACGAATCTCTACGCAAATCAAAAGACGGGCTTCAGAAAACCAAGTCTAAAACTCCTTCAAAAAGGAATCTCAGCCTTCCTAAAACAAGTACTGCTTTGGTCCCTGTCCTTAACCCAATTTATGAAAACTTGGACCCTTTATCTGACAAACTAAGGAATTTTTCCCTCCCACGAATTCGTCAACTCTGGTGCGTGGATCCTAACTGTACCTACAATAGCCATTTATGGAGTGATCATCCAGGTAGGATTTCAAGACCAGAATCAGTAGCATCAAGTGGACACAACATGCCGCATCATCTTCATCGGGATTGTGGCAATGGCATTGGTAATGGCAATGGAACAGGCCAAGAGACTTATGGCACACGAATGAGTAATCAAAAACTACGACGGACTGACGGAGATGGAGGACCCAATGTCAATGCCTTTTATGAAGAAGATGAATCTCGTGGCGGGGCAAAATTAAAATCAAGGCCTGATATTAGTCCAGTTGGCAGCAACACTGCTTCAAATTCAACTGAAAGCACTGGAATATCATCAAGGAATAAACGAAATGAAATGGATGTAACCGAGCATCTCGGAAATAGACAATTTGCATTGCACAATGCGGATTTGCAGCATTCCTTCAGAAGTACAAATTCAAGAAACGGACGATTAACCGTTGGTCCGCCAAATTATCTCCACGGTTCGGGTATTTATCAACCGGTAAGATTTTTAGTGTTAATTAGAAATTGAGAGGTTTTCGAACTACATAGGAGAGTTTAGTTTAGCCAAACTGGTACAAGCGTTCACAAAAATTGAAAAATATCTAATCATGATATTTTCAGACTCCTCCTACTCCCTACTGCCCTAGCTGCAATGGAGTTATTCCACTAAGCCATTTGGAAACCATACCAGAAATGTCTTCGTTCAAAGGGGAGAATGGACTTTGGAATTTCAACAATTTTCACTACCCATTGCAACGTGATAATTCCATTGGTAAGAAAATTATTCAACGAACCACTAGTGACTAGTCTTCTTACTATATAAAGATCTAATGGTCATTAATATGAAAAATTAATATTCAATTTTCCGTAACCTAAATGTGAATTACGTATAAAACCATGTTTTAACATTAGCAGACCATACCAAAACAATCGTCAAGTTCAATTTAACACCATTCAAGCGGACCTCACTTAACTGTAACATTATGGACATTCTGAACACTAAAATTGAAAACCCTAAACGGATTTACAGTGCAGAAGAATTTAGTTCTCAGAATCAAACTTCAGAAACTCTGGACAATATATAAAATGATCAGTTTAATTTTATTTGAATACGCAGGTGGATTCACATTGAATGGTCAGCATCGCCCAGCCAAAAAAAGCAAAATGGCCAAATTTTGTTCGAGTCATAAAATTGCTCTTGTGGTTTCCACATTTTCTCTGCTCGTCACAATCGGACTAATTATCGCTCTGCTTTTCATGAAGAGTAAATGCAATATTTTCAAAAACATTGACAATTGGCACTGCGCTAAATTTTCTAATTAATTCCAGAACGCGGTATGATGGAACCCATGTGAAATCAGTCAGACTCAACACGGAATGATAATGGGATTGGTGCAACAATGAACAGAACAATGCATGACGTTAATGCTTAAGACATCTAAGGTCAATCACAAATGACAAAGTACAAGACTACAGGGTAAAGAAGATAAATCGTACTGCACGTGTGCCCCTTTTGGGGTCTTCACTAGGGATTGCGTTTTAAGAAAATTTTGTCTGACACCAGTCGATTTCCGACTGGACATTTTTTAAACACAAGATCGGATGATCTGAAAATCTGAATGTACAAACATCTTTGTATGTGTGTAAAAATTACATGAATGCTTGAATGAAGTGTCTAAAACTTTAAAATATTGACCAAAAAANATCGGATGATCTGAAAATCTGAATGTACAAACATCTTTGTATGTGTGTAAAAATTACATGAATGCTTGAATGAAGTGTCTAAAACTTTAAAATATTGACCAAAAAATCGAGAGTGCGATCTAAATACGAATATAATGAAATAAATACTTCATTCTAAAAATACAAAAGCAAAACGGGAATCCTTTGTTCAAAATTTCTTACCTCAATTTCAGACAAGGTTTGAGTCCATCGGTAATTTGGGAGATCGCAACCATTTCCAGCGTTTGGTTTAAGCTTTCCTTTTTCTGGAAATAAAATAAATACGAAACCATTGTTATAATTACTGTACTGGGCTAGGATGAACTAATTAATTCGCCATCAAAATACTGAATGATTAAGTAATTGTTCATCGTGGTTTTATAAACTAAAATTCAAATCGAACATACCATCTTCATCCACTTCTTCGCCAGGTAGTGGACCATCGCCATCGCCATCACCACTTCCAACTTTTTCTGCAGGTTCCTCTGGCTTTTCTACCTTTTCAGTTTTACTTTTTCGTGCTAATTCTTCCTTCTCCAGCTCCATGGCTTCCTCTTCAGTGAGCTCGGTTACTGAAGATTCTTCTAAACTCTGCTTGGCCCTTTTCTCATCCTCTAATCTTTCCTTTTCAAGACGTGCCTTTCGTTTTTGATCAGCCTCTTCGTTCTCCTTCTTTTTCTTCTCCACGCTAGCCACAGCTTTCTTTTCATATTTCTCAAACTTGCTTAGAAGAAGCTACAAATAAGTAAGTAATTATATTAAAATCAAAAGTATGTGGAAAACGTTCGTGTAAGTAATTTACTTACATCCTTAGCATGCCCAGGAGAAATTCCTGTGTAGAAATCAGTCTTACGAGCTAAAAAGCTGAAAATAGTGTCCAGCAACTGCAAATACAAACACATAATTAGATTTCACAAATAAATAAGTTTAACTTGTATTAATTCTACAATAAATCGATAAGAGACAGACCTCTTGGACTCCACCTTCATGTTGCTGAGCCATGCCCAACAATAATCCATCGAACTTGTCTTCATTAGTAGCCATTTTTAGGCAATATTTATGATCTTCGTAAGACTGGATATGCTATGAACTCAATTCAGGACGAACTTAGCACTGACACTCGTAAATTGATTTTTGATTGATCAAACCAGAAAAACTTTTCTTGCCTTCTCGTCGTGCCGTCGTCGGTGAATTCAGAATTGAACATGAGCTGATTTAAATTTCTCCGCTCTTTTCACTGAAGGTTCTCGAATCCGCCAGAAATATTTTTATGAAATTAATTTGCGTTTCAGCTCCATGCCTCGGCATGGGGCATACTGATCACGCTCGCGAAAATTAATATTTGCAGATTTCAGAAAAAATAACATTTGAAATGTAATTTGTAATAACTACCAGCCTACAAATGATTCGTTCAAGTTCAATTTCAAAATTACGAAATACAAGAATTCCTTTGCGTAATTTAAAAAATAGGTTTTTATTTGTTCGCTTAATTGTAACAAATTACAAATTCCTGTTAATTCAGTTACAATATTATTTCACGAAGGCTAAAAAAGCTAAAATTAACTATAACCAGCAATGCAATATGACAGCTAGACTAATGTTACCAATTAGAATAAAAATGCAATGAAAAGTAAACTCTACGGTGATTCATGCATCATCATGAAAGTGCGCAAGAGCTTAATTGAAGCTTAAACTTCAAATATCAAATTTATTCATTAATTTTGGAATACTGGGAATAACCCAAGAAGCAAGAAATGTTTTTTCGGTGTTTTTATCGAATATAAATCAATTAGTTCAGAGTTTGGCCCTTTGGCTTCATTTTATTATAATTTAGTCCAAATTATGTGGTTCACTTCAGTACTACTCGTATAAAATTTTATTAGTAATGAAAACATCATCTAATTTATTTCAGGAAGGATCTGATAATGTCATTGGATAATGAAAGTCAGAGATGTGGTCAATGTATTATTGGGAATTTAAAATTATGTGAACCATACGTTACGAATGTTAATCTGCTTAATAAAACTGCTTACGTAGGTAGTTCACAGCTGTCATCAAAATTCCTGAGTTTTACTGCAGTTTAGCTCAATAAATGCACCAGGTGAAAGTGAAAATTAATCCCACTTTTCAGTAATAATCCCATGCAATTGCGTCAGTTCTGGGGAAGTTTTATTTATTATTCGGGCTAAAAATCTATTTTGAGTGAGTTATTCGATCACTCCTTCTAACGCAATTTGTGTTGACTGAGTTGGAACGACTTCATCACAGTGATATTCCATTCCATCGTCTTTTCCAAATGTTAATAAATATTGATGACAGGAATACATTGATTTTGCGACATTATCATCAATATGAATACGCCAATGTCAATATGTGGATGTTGATCCCAAGCCGGACTAGAGTTGGACCTAGTGGACTCGACTGCGCCTTTCGGTGGAGGCAACGATCAATCTATTTTCGCATTTGGAATTTTACAGAATAATTAATTATCTTAAAGCGCAGGGCAGTCAGCATAAGCTAATGAATGAGTGAGTTTAGTCAAAA